>VWZP01009157.1:100248-281102 GCA_013396995.1 Dicaeum eximium | reverse complement strand
CGGGGCGCGGGAGGCGATGCCGGCCGCAGGAGGGTGCTTGAGAGGTGACCCCTCTCGGAGCTGGGGGTCCGCAGGCCTCCCTCCTCCCTCCCTCCCTCCCTGCCTCCCTCCTCCAAGGGGCTGCTGTCAAAATTCGTGAGGAAGCTCGTCCTCCTCTTGTATAAAGGGCTGGAGTATGCTGTGTCTCACCACTGCAAAACTCTGGTCTTCTGCAAAACCCGACTGCCAAAATAGGCGATTTCTGCAGCCATTCCTGTCGCTCACAATGGCCAGAACTGTATCGGTCCCAAAGCAAATAAGCAATAAAGCAAAACAGAACAAGAGATTCGGGGCTGCTACTTGAGCCTTGCTGGATTGCTTGGTACCGATCTTTATTCCGGTGCTTGAGATACAGAGAACACTTTGCCTCTCTGACTACAGTTCACAATCCAGATGTGCTGCACAACATGGTAACACACAGACACTCAATCCAGCACCTTGGCTTTCCTAAATATGGATCACCAACGTTTGGATATTCACCTTAACAAGAGGGCAAAAGAACTACATAGACAATTATATCTCCCAAATGTATACCAGGATTCAAAAATATTGGCATCCTGCGGGATTTAATGATTTCCTCTTTATATATACTAATTTTTTTTTTTATTCTAACAAAAACTTATATGGAATCTTTCCTTTTATCAAAGAATCTGTAATTCTTAACCTGTATATAAATCCTACACTCAGATGTCAGAACCTAGAATGGCTTGTCCAGTCTAGACTTGTCCACTATTTCATGGTGCAATTTGGTAGCGAGAGCATAAGATTAGCAAGGTCCTGACCGAATATTTTTCTTTGGACTTCACAACCTGTCTTGTGTTTTGAAAATAGATATTATATACACTTGAGAAGATTGGATCCACCATTGCAGGCCAAAGTTTAGTTCTCATTTGTAGAAATCTTCAACACCTAATTGTGGTTAGTGGAGACAGACTGGCATCCAAATCTGTCACCTTACGGTGTTTATGCTTTTTAGGTGTCAAAGAGTGAGAGTAAGAAGCCCTAAGACAGGATCTTAATGCTTTCTAGTTTAAAACTTAATCTGTCTCTTATTTTCTCACACTTTTCCCACTTCACAGAAGCAGAACAGTTGAGTATATCTAAAGGAAAGCTCTGTTATAGTTAAAGCTGAATTGCCCCTTTTCATCTCTTATGTTTTAAATGGTACCTGACATCTCTTATCATTGAAAATCAAGGCACAGCATAAAAGTTCCTAAGCTACTATATTTATGTAGGAGGATGGAGAAAGCACAGATTTTCAAGTACCCACATGGGTGTAGGAAGGTGTTTCTGCAATGACAGTATCCTTATTATGTCAGATTGTTATAAACGCTGAAGTGTGCTAAGGTGCAATGATTTTACTGCTCAGAGTATATTTTACCAGGTCTTTACAATCCAGTGGTGATAAGAGGGGAATTGCATAATGACAGACATAATTAATATATTTAATGCTCGCAGCCAGATAGAGAGCCTGTCACATCAGAATAGAGCTCATGTGACAGAAATAAGATTTCCATAAACAGCTTGTTTTATGTAACATTTCCACTTCAGTCATAATAAGCTGTCAGAAAGATGGAGGGAAAGAGACCTTGTGAAAAGTGTGCCCTAGATGGAGATCACTTCATGCAACAGTTAATAATACAGAGATATAAAACTGGAGTCCAGCAGCAGGAGAGGAAGTGCCCTGGGTGCCTGCTTTCTAATCAGCAGGCTACAGAGAGGTGAGGAGCTGAGCAAGACCTCAGCCAGAGTTAATGGCTGCTCAGGAGGAGCACCTTTTCAAATAAAGATGAGAAAGAAATTTAAAGTTCTAATCACTACCTTTTTAAAATTAAAAAATACAGTCTTTGTCCATGTAACTTGTATTTATTTGTACTATGGTGCTGCATCATCATTATGTGCTAATCTAGGCAATTAACTTTACACATGGGACTATTAATGCATACATTTCAGCACATACTTACATCTTTGCAACATTTAGTTATTTAACTGCTTGCTGTCTCAACTGGCTGTTTTTGAAATGTTTCCTGTAATTGTGATTCCAATAACAAAAATGTTATGATTAAAGGGGAAAAAAAGGAAAAAAAAAAGAAAAAGTCATTCAATATGCAGGCAAATTTTCATTATAATTGCAGAAAGTCAAATACTAAAATCCCATCTACAAAGCAAAATTAATTAGAGTCATGAGGACTTTGGATCTTTTAATTTAAACTGTTGGATTCATGAACAGAAGACATCAATCTTATTCTTCTTGACTTTGAAGGAAAACTTTTTTTTCTCTCTTGTCATTGGAGACTTTAAAAACAGTTCAAGACAAAAAAAAATTCTAGTCACACAGCAGGATGAAGGATAATTGGATGACATAGTACTGGCAATGAAGAAGTAGAAATCAGAGCACAAAGATTCATTTATACTTAGTCCCTTTTACATGTCTCTGATGACCAAGAGACCCTAAGAAGGTTATAACCTCTCCATTGGAAGTTACCAGCTTTATGTAACACTTTTGAGTATGTATTCATAGCTGAATACACTCTGTTCAAGTGGTTCAGTTTATTGATTTCCTAATTCCATGTGTCTCTAAAACAATACTGTAAAGATTTTTATTATTAATAAGAACTGGGTCTATAACAGAATCAGAACTCAGGCCATTGAATCCAATTCAGCCCAGGAAACTGTGAATAAAATTGAAACTGTACACCATCCTGTGGCTGCTTAGAGGATGAGAAACAAGCTGGTGCAGTCCAAGAGGAGAGATACTCCCTGGATACTGGTGTTACTAATATTCAAGTATAAGGTAGCAGTTTTGGACAAATAAATATAACTTTGAGTGATCTTGGAAGCTAGATTACTCTTTTACCTTATGGATTTATTTTCTAGTCAGTATCAAGGCATATTGTGCTATCTTGGAATATTTGACATAGATCAAATAACTTCTACCAGGATGCTCTCTGGGAAATGGAAAAATTCAGCCCCAAGGGCAGCTTGCAAATCCTCTTCTCTTCACAAGTATCTCATACTTTCAACTTACTTTGCAGATTCCATTTCTTTACACTTTTTTAGTCACCTGGATCCCTTCAATTCAGTGTGACTGAAGCAAAACTAAGGAAAACCAGTACTCTGACAAACAGCTTTTAAGTGTTTGGGGTGACACACTACCTTGGGTTCTAGAAGAAGTTGCCTACTGATTTCATTCTAAAACCAGCAGTATCAATTGCATCCTGTCTATAGAAATGTGCGCAAAACAGCCTTTAGGGCATTCCTTTTTTTTTTTTTTTTGGTACAGAATCGACTCTCAGTAAATTTTACTCCTTAGTTTGTTCATGCTCTAAATTAGTATGTGCCAGTGTTCTAAAATGGGAAGAAAACCCCATGTAAAACTTGTACAGGAGAAGATAAGGAAGTGTCATTGATTTTGTCTATTCAAAGTTCAATACACAGACAAACTTTCTGCTGAATGAGTAGTTCAAGCCCAGTAAAGCTCGGATCTGTGTCACTGAAGTGACTGTTCAGCTTGTTAGGTCACAACTGCTTCACTTTGATCAAGCATTAAGGCATTGGCTCGTAACACACACAAAAGAATCCGATGACAATATCTAAAAGTACTTGGCACATAGTTTTGTTCTCACTCTTTGTATAGTTGCAGAAAGTTATTCCCCAGCTCTACAGTACATCTCATAGCTCCACTCCTGAAGCTGTGGAGCCATGGAGAGGTGTTAGAGAGGATCAGCGTGATCAGTTGCAGAGATCAGCATAGAGCAGCTCAGCAAAGAGAAAAGCCATTGCCATGGATTGCCTTCTTGTACTGTACTCAATAATCATTAAATCTACCAAGACAATGAGAACTTTGTTCAGACCATTCTGAAGCCTGCCTACAACCATGTGGAAATTGCACTTTTCAGCAATGCTCTACCATACTAGGTGTGAGCATACAGAAATTCCAGATACAGTTCCTACCTATGCCACGAGCATCTCACTGACATCTTCTGAACACATCTCGTTTTCATCTTGTCCTCTGCAATGTACTGAGTGTTTCCAAGTGTCATTCGTGTGATCACTACTGGCAAGAGTCTCCTCCAATGTACTCTGCTGTTTGGGAATATTGATCCAAAATAAAAAAGGAACATAAATCTTTAATCCAAATAATTTATTTGATGCAATGACCAGGAAAAATCCTGACTTAGTTGCCTTCTTTTTGTTTTATTATCTCAGTTGGTTACACCATGGTGCTAATAACACCATGCTTGCAGGTTAGATCCCTGTATGGGCCATTCACTTAAGAGTTGGACTTTTGGGGCCCTTCCAACTCAGACTGTTCTTCAATTTTGTGATTAACCTTGCATGTTCAAAACAAAGCAAAAGTGAGATAACATCATTATTGTCTTGCTGTATAAACAAAATGTGTAAAACAGTCTCTTCAGGATGGTAAATTAATGTGTGTTTTGAATTGCATGGCTTCCATAACCTGTCTGACATTCTGCCATCTTTCACTCTCTGGCCTTCTCTTTTTAGGGTTAGTTTTGTATTCCAGAGAAGCCCATTAAATCAAGATGTAATTAAACTCTCCTGACCTAAATGGATTCAAAATATTTTCTGACAATGAAGCATTGTCAGAAATACAGTAATAAAGCATTCTCATATCTAAAAGGCTGTGAAACGGGTGTCTAACTAACACCTCAGTATATTGTAGATCTGCCATTGTATTTTAGAATCCTGAAGCACTTTCAAGTAGTAAGGTTAGAAGGTGTTTTATGAATATCAGCCTTCGTACAGCACGGCTGTCAAATGAGTTCAGATTTCACCTTATGAATAACACGTTTCTGAATGAGGGTGAATCTAACACAAGTAGAGCTAAATATGCACTGGATATGCCTTGCTGGATCAGAGTCATGACAGCCTCCATCATGCAGATTCCCAAAGCTCACATTTGCCTAAATGGGAGCACAGCCTGAATGAGGGCTAGAACAGACCTGCACATGTTAAGTGGCCTGACAGACTACAGAACTCATGCATGAAAGGAATTTGTGCTGCTACAGTGACCAGGAGTAGTGCCAACTCAGAAACTAGCACTCAAGAACCTCAGGACCAGTATCTGCTCCCATTTTTGGCATCCAATACTGTAGAGAATCCAAGCTCCAGCTGTTGCCTGCTCATACTTTTTGGATGAGTCATGAAAGAGATAACAGCTGGCAGGAACCCTGTTAAGAGTCCTAATCTGAAGCCTCACAGGATAGTTTTTCTTTTGAATAAGGAGTGTGGACTTTTTTTTCCTTCACCAGCTCTTTTAATAAGATTAGAATTTATCTCCCACTGAGTAATTTTTTTCTAGTGATGAGATACATTGTATTGAAAAAAGTCCTTGACCATGGGTCATCTGAGCTGTTACTTGAGAAGATTTGAAACGAGGTTTTCTTTTGTGGCATTGTTCTTTGCAAAACAATTGTTAAAATTTTTGTGTCCAAGGTAGAGTACAGAAAAAAAATTCATTAGCAGTCTAAAATAAAAAATAAAGTACTTAGGGACTAAATTCTAATTATTCGCATTCTTTCAATGTCAGACAAAAATGGGAATTGATGGTTAACAAAAAGAGTTTCCTTGAACTGTACATGCCTCCATCATCTCCTTTTCTCTGCCAAATTGTAATAATATTTTTTATTAAAAACACACTTAATGAAGAAAGTGAAGAAAGAGTCCAAAATAGTAAGCTCAGAGGGCACAGAGTTGAAAAAGTGATTTGTCAACATGCTTGGAATTCATAGTTTTTCTTGGACTATGCCCAGCAAATTCTTAGTTGTTGTAACACATGATGGAAGATCTAGTCTGACCCAATTCCTTGTCTAGTTAATAAAAAACTTACAACTGAATGAAATGTAAGTTGAATTGGGTATCAGTGTGTTGTGGCTATTCGCTGGTCAACATTTACAATTTTTACAGCTGAAAAAACACAGGGTATATTGCTAGACTAAAGTCCTGCTACATCCATCTATAAAGCTAGGATTATTTTTCACCAGTAATATCTGTAGATTGCTGACAGTTTAGCAGCAGCAGACCCAGTCTGGCTGGGAAAGTTTTCCAGTCACATCAGTGTCAGGGAATTAGGGGCTTATGCAGAAATGGCCAATGCCAACAGCAGGAAGAAGCCATAGTTACCCTGCCTTGCTCTTTTAACTTGGTAAAGTCACATCTGGGCTGTATAGGAATATATGCTACAGCTATAATAATATAAATTAGAATTCTGGCCTTACAGCTCTGAAAAGCAAGAATATCTGAAGCAAACATCCTTAGAGACCTGTCTCTGGGCTGCTGGTTGCCCTTGGTGCATTCGGTTCCCACATGTTTTGGTGAGGTCACACACATATCTGACAATACCAGGTCTCATAGGCAAAATCTCCTTTCACCCAAGTACTGACATACTTCATGCCATGAGAGCTCTGCTTACTCAGGTAAGTACTCTGCACATGGTGAGACAGGACAGTGTGCTTTGGTTTATGTCTGAGTCTTAATGATCTGTGCTATCACACTCAGTACAGTATTAGCTAATCAGCTCTCCGACTCCTTCTAATTAAATGTTAAAAACAACAGCACATCAACAAAGCTGTGTTCCGTAGCTAAATTGTTCAATGATTAATTTAGTAGTGTTTTATCCTGGGTGAGCAGGAAAAGAATGTATCTCAGCAAAAAACTGCTGAGGAACATATTAATTGCAATTGTTTCAAGATAAAGTACTGAGGGCACAGGAAGGATTACAAATAATGATCTTAAAATTGCATCCATCTGGCAGCAATTACTGTAGTTGAGCAATCAGAAAGATCTCATACCTTCCCAACCAGCAGAACAGCGAGTTCTAGCTAATAGTAAAGACTGATTTTGTAATAATTTCTAATGGTCATATTACAGTAGTATTTTCACTTCTGCTTGGTGCTTTCTAGCTTTAAAAAGTGAGCACAGAGCTGTTTTGGTTTCTGATTCAAAGCTCGTTCCCCAGTATGTGTTCCTAATACATTTTTTGGCATTGTCTATTATATATGATAATTACACTAATCTACTTTAAAAATTGCTGATTACTGCGTAATATTTTTTGAGGCTTGGTTTGTGTGTAGAGAAAATCAGAACATCTTAAAATAAGACAATGGTAACCTAAGAAATGTGAATTTTAGAAGACCTTCACCAATTGTTTCATGTCTCTGCTGGAAGGAAGCAGGATATTTTCATGGGATTGACATTTCCTTTCTGAGCTGGCACTGTGCTGCTGAGGGAGAGAGGATCCACCAGACCTTCAGAAGGGGAGGAATAGAACTTCCTTAGGTCATCTCAGCCACCTCTAGGAGACCATTCCCATTTGATTTTTGCATTTCTTGTTCCATTGGGACCGAACAGACTGCCTCTTGTGAAAGTGATTTCCCTCAGCTTTGTTCCAAATTTTTCAGTTTAAACCATACTCATGGACATCGCTGATCATGCTTTACATATTTTGACTGTTTTAACTACCATAAAAAATAACTTGAAACTATTTTTATGACCTACCAACCATTGGAGGATGTTTCCCTTTTAGTACATTCAATATGAGACTTTTCTTCCAAGCACATCAAGAATAATTTTTTACATGTTTGAACTGTATATTTTTCTCAAAAATTAAGTCACAACCTAAATGAAATGCCTCTTAAACAACATTTTCCTTCTGTAAACTAAATGTAAGTGCATGTACAACTAATAAAAATACCTTGAAGTTATTTTTATCGTCTGTAAGATTCCTACGTAAAAATGGTGACAGTTCAGAAATAGATGCTTTTATGAAAAAAAAAATTTGAAGAAAGAAAGAGAGGGGACATCAATATAATAAACAGAACACATGTGTTTCCTCTTGCCATTCTACCTCATCTCCCTCCAACAGCGCTCTAGAAATAGCAGCATAGATTTCTGCTTACTACATGATATTTGGGAATTGGAAGGAAAAGATAAAATATTGTTGAAACAAGCATGTTTTATTTGGTTCCTAGCTATTGTCATCAAATGCAACTCAACACACACCAAAAAGATTAATTTCTGTCATTTACAGACTTAAGTAGGCTTCATATTAATCATGGACTACATTATTCTATTTTAAATCTGGTGGAGCTGAACCAGTGAATTATCACCTAAAAAATCTACACTGCAGGAATAGACATTAGTAAAAACATCCTCACCCATATTTAACTCCAGAGTAATTAAGGTTTCTAAATTTACCAATTCCTACCACACCAGATACAACTTCTTATTTGTCAGCTATTTCTCAGAGCTATAATGCCTTGGGGAAAATTGTCACCCCTGGAAGACTGTCCTGTCATTCATAATTTATTTATGGTTCCACACACTCTAGATACAGATTATAAACCAGGATAGGGAATTTGGAAGATATAGGGAAAAAATCAGGTTTTTACAAGTGATGTTCTTTTATATTATACTTGTTTTATCATTGCTTCAAATTATTTAATGTTCCTCTTCTGGCTACTGATTTAGAAGGAAAATTTTCATGAAGAAGAATATGATTTCCCTGGTTAAGCATTCAAATAATTTAAATATATCAACCAAATGATGTTATTTGTATACAATCTAAACAAACATTTTACTGAAATCTTCCTTAGCATGCAAACACAGGTAAATTATTTTTATGTGGCCCAATCTTTTTAATATTTATTTAAAAAAACCCCAAAAGCCCAGGGTATCACAACTTGGAAAGAAACCCCCCAAACCAGAAAACATTCACCAGATTAAAATCTACAAGGGTAGCAATATACCAAGCCAAATTAATAGCCATATTTAAAGTTAAATAAGAAAAAAGCCTCATCCAGATATACTTCCTATTCCCCTGTATCACTATAAATCAGGAATATGCAGCTGAAACTACTGGTCCATCACCAGATGTAAAAATGAGGGGAAGTGCTTCTGTGATGAGGTAGGTAATTTCTACACCACATGCTCTTGTATAACACCTATGCTTCCAGAGCAGCATAAGGAGATTTAAGTATATATTAGAATCAGAATATTTTCTTCCCATTAAGTTTTGAGTCTATCAAATAGGAATTCTGTTGTTCCCTGAAAATATGATTTCCCATTTGTAAGACAGAAATAACCCTTGTGCTTTTCCTTCTGTCTGGTTTGATTCAGAGGCCGGTTCTTGTTACATGTCAGCGCTGTGCCTCACTCCAGTTTGCTGTCAGGGAAGAAAGCAGTAGGTATTGTCACTCCAGGTCTGAATCAGTAGGATTTGGCTGTCATGCCAGCCCAAGGCACAGTATTGTGTGGTTATGGACAGACATGGTGATGCCTCAGCCCAGGGCCTGTCAGCAGGAGAGCATCCTCATTAAAAGGAAGGTCCCCAACTGTTTGGGCTTTAAGGTTTCCTTCTGAGATACTTCACAATGCCCACCTGGGCTCTTGAGAACAGGCCATGCCCTTGACTTCCCCTCTTGTTTCAAGATGATAAAGCTCTTCAACTAACTGGAGAAACACTAAATTAGGTTTTCCTTATGGAAATAAATTAGTGCCTTTTGGTTTACATTTCTTTGGTCTCCATTTACAAAAGTGTGTGAAAAGGAACTAATTACAGATTATATTTGATTAATCTTTGCTGCTGGGCAGAGAAAATGCTGTATAGTCATAAGAATTCGTAACGTCCATAGGCGTACAGTTTTCTTAATTTAAATAAACAAAACAATTAGTATATTAACAAATGACTGGTTGTTTCTTGTTTTTCAGTTTTCAAAACAAACGACCATTATTCATTGTAGTTTAACTCCAGAACAACATTTTTCAAATTAAATTAATTCAAAGAGATCACAGGAAAATGCCTCCGGATGAGGGAAATATAGCATGATCTATGACACAGGCTATTTTAATAGATGCCACTGGCTTCAACCCTTTGTGTTGCCATACAAACATAAATCACAATTTGAAATTATTTGAACAGTAATGCAAAAAGAAACAACAGGAGAGCAAACAATGTCTATAAATAGGGTCAAATAATTTTAAGAGAACCATTCCTTTGAGAAAATATAAACTACATAGGAAGTACTTTATTTTGGTAGCATTTTTAATTAAAAATATTACATATTTGCTTTATTTCCTATTAGTCTTTTTGTTTCCATTTTTTTGTGGATCAATGTAAAATGACTCTCTGTGTAATGATAACTATTAACTTGATGTTGCCATTCTGTGGCAAAAGAAAATATTTTAACTTGACTATGTTCCAACAGGACAGAAATCAAGTTAGAAACATTTCTTCCCAAAAAAGAAATGTCTTTCAAAAAAGAAGGGGTTTCTTATACCTTCCACAAGTTATCATGTTGGTTTTGCTCCATAGCTATAGAGATTAAAGTTTAGGCCAACTAATTTGTCTATTCTTCATACAACTTGAAAACTAGTTTTCCACACAAAAAAGAAATTGCCTTACTTAAAATCCCAAGTCAGGTACAAGACATTTCCTGCTCCACTGGTCAATCTGCAAGAAAGAAAATAGTCCTTCTTTGTACTCAGAACATCATATCTTGTCCTCTACTCATTCCTACTCATCTTCCATTTTTCTCTCCATAGTTGGTAAAAGTTTTTCAACAGATTACTGTGATTTTAGAAATACCAATACTGTGGTATTGACTACTGCTTTTTCATTGTGTTCTTTAAAGTACATTTGTTTGGAAAAATAGTTTAATTTATCAGTTTCTTCCTGTGTGTGTCTGCAGGATCTTGTGTCAGCTCTCAAAGATTTGATCCTGCTGTCCCTGAAGTAATTAAAAAATGTCTGCAAGATCTGGTACACTGGAATAGCAGCTGCAGTAAACCCAAATGGAAGATTTTAAAAACTCAATGTCAGCAACATTGTGGAGTATATTAATTTTCTACTGTGTGGGAGTTCATCCCACCTGTTTCATTGGGCATCTTACCTGGCAGTGTAGATGAAGGTAAATATTTGCTTACTGTTTCACCACCACAAGCTTTTGTATCAGTAACATAGTGCTAAAACAGATTTGGAAGAACAATCTGGATTTTTATCTGCCTGTGTATCAGCAGCAAAATTGCCAGCTAAACCTTAATTGTGGATTCTTTATGACAGGTAATAATAGGAGATGCAGAGAAGAGGACAGCTTGTATTTCATCTACCATGCTGTGCTGAAAGAGCTAGCAGCTTATAAAAAAAAAAATTTATTTGTAAGCAAAGCACATTTTATTTGGGTGTCACCAAGCAAGAATATACAAGAGACTGTACTGTAGAGTGAAGCTGACCCTGGGGAAGTCAATAGGAATTTTCCCAAAGACTTTAGTGAAACCAGGATTTCATTCAGTATCTCTTTTCTCAACATTCCACATCTTTGCAGTCTTATGAAAAAAGAAAACAAATAAGCAACAACAACAACAAACCCCAAAACAATACCAAAACCACAGTACCACAAACAATAGAGTACCAAGCAATACTTGTAAATAACACAAGAAAGATTTATTTGCAGAAATCTTTGTCAAACTCTCTGCCTTGCAGTGTAGACATGCTGCTCCCAGCAACTTTTGTGGGAGCAGGGCATACTTAAAATGGGAAGAACTTGGCCCCTGAACTTGGTGCCCATTTAGTGGTTTGGCACACAACCTCCAGACCCTTTGGGTCTTGTGATATTGTTCCATCTGTCTATGTATTGACTGTAATTTAACATTACATCCTCAGGTAATCTCACTCTTGATTGATATCTGAGCAAATCACAACCTCAAATCAAAATGACACTAATTCCTTTCAAAGTGCAAGTCCAGCTAGAAGTTTTCTGTGACTGCAGATGGTTTCTTAATCAGCTTTGCCTTAATGTGACATAGGATACTGTGTTTTCATTAGTGTAATGTAACTTTCCATATAGCCACCTTTGTGCCGTAACTGGCTCAGTAAATCTCTCATTTAAAGCTGTTCCACAGCTGATGACTGAACTTGGAAACACACAGCAGGGTTTTTAAGATGAATCTCAGACAGGTTCCCTAGACTGAATCCTTCTCAGGTTAGCAGTTTTAAATATAGTCTAGTTGGGAATGACTTTTGCCCTCTCTTCATTGTAGTTGTCAATTATTTAGACAGGCATCTGACATTCTTAAGTCGGGTGTCTCTTGTAAAGTCTCATGCCTGGTAGCAAAGAATAGATCTTTGAGCTCACTCTTTTCTGTTTTGCACCTGCCAAGTTCATGCTTGTAGAAAGTAAGAAGTGATTCTAAAATGTCCCAAAATTGGAATAAAGTAATCTCACCTCAAGAATATGTGTCATGGACAAAAAAAGGTAACAGGCAGTGGAGCTGTGGACCAAATTCTGCTTTCTGAGCCATAGTATTGTTATTCTTATTTTGTGTTTATTCTTTTCATTCACACTGTAAAGATGGATTCATTCCTCTAAATCTTAGGCTAGGTTTTCCCTCACCATAATAAATTATTTAGACCAATGCTGTTAATTTTTATTCCATAGTCTTCCTTGTTAATCTCTGTCTAAACATTTTCATTCTAAGGAAAAGTGCTTATTAAGAAAAACTTCATTTAAGTATGTAAAGAATTCAACTCAGCATTTATCAACATGCCACTTCCTTTTAGAAAGTATTTTCTATTCATCCTGCAAAGTACAGGAGACTTTTTATTTATTTTGAGGACAAAGTTATAGGTGGAAAATAACTTGAGCTAAAGCTTCACAGAAAGTTAATAAAGTTCCTATACATCATTTCAGTATCAACTACTTAAAACATGAATTTTGATGGAATTCAGTTTTTAAATTCTCAGTTTTAATAACCCTTTGTAAGGAAGAATCATTAATAAAGAAATTTGCTTTTCATCACTTTTGTGAAGCCAATTACTCCAAAATTAGTCACTCTGAAGCTGATTTTCTAAGGAGTTTCCTTTTAGGCTTTTCCCCACTAACCTGTGGGACAAAACAACAAATTGTGTCTGTCAATGGCACATGCTGGTCTGAACCCATACCAAAAGACTGAGTACCATTGCTCCTGCTGATCCTTTGGAGCCCAGGAGTAACAAACAGGCAGCTGATCCAACTCCCCATGCAGCACAGTCTGTTCTGCCCTAGCTGTACCCACTCCCTCGAGTGGATCCTTGAGGCTTGGGTGAATGTTTGGTTGTGGTCCTAAAGAGCTAATACTGTTAATTATTGCAGCTGCTAATCAATTTTGATCTCTCAGCTTCTTGGAAAAATGGGTCCTGCACTCTACTTTTGCGCTGCAGCTCATTTTGGGCAATGGAATGTGCTTTGTGTCTGCAGAGCATTAATGGGTACCTGCTCGTGGGTTGGCATAGGTCCTCATGGACTACAGAACCACTGCTGAAGAGAAATCACCTGCATGAGGCTTTGTACCAGACCAAATGAGCTGACACTCATGTTCTGGCAGGCTGTACCCCGTGGTTCAACTTTATTCTTGAGAACAGCTTTGGTCTCAAGAGATGCCTTGCCCTTTTCACAAGCAAATGAATTGGTTTCCAAAAGAATGGCTTCACAGACCCTGATGCTCTGCAATCATGTTGGTAAATGACATGTAAACCATCCTAATGACTGACCTCTGAGGGAGGAAGTCAGGGACTGCCCTGCTCCAGACACAGCCAGCTCCCGCCACCTAAATTGACCCACGGCAGGACACAGCTCAGTCCAACAGTGGAGTTGATGTTGCCTCTGAACCAGAGAAGTTTGCAGTGACACAGTGAAATCATATTTCAGAAATCACAGAAAGTAACAAGGCCAGAGGAGCAGGAGCTGCTTTGTGCTGGAGCAGGGACACCCCCAAGGCAAGAGAAGCGCATGGACAAGCCTGCACCAGAGCAGATGCACCCCCTGCAGCCCTTGATTTTTAAATGTTTATCATCTTTGTTTCCCAATACATGAAACGGTAATTGCATATTGTAAATTAGGTTGAATTCCCCAAGCCAAGTCTGCTTTGCTTATGATAGTAACTGCTGGGTGGCTTATTTTGAATCACAATCTTCCTCTTGTTCTTCCTATTTTCTCCCCACTTTGGCTGGAAGGTGAGGAGGGAGTGAGTGAGTGGGTGAGTGAGTGAGTGGCTCTGTGTGCTTGGCTTCTAGTCAGGGTCAACCCACCATGTAATGCTCATTTTTTGTAAGGACTATTTTTTTTTCCTGGCTATTTTTTGTACTTCTATATTTCAACTCCTTTCAAAGTGCAAGAAAGTGGATATCACAGTAATTTGTGATGGAACCAGGGAAAGAGTAGATAGTTTGTTAGTTCTATGTACCACCAGAGGTATGGGTGAACCTAATGACAGGCATCATGCAAGGTATGAACACGTATTTGCGTTCCTGAAACTCTGAGAAAAAATTTAACCTCTTAAAAATGCGTCTATATGGATGAGACTTACTGCCAGAAAAATAAATATTAATTCCCTAATAACAATTTTCAAATGTTTCTTCTTCTGTTTTGAGTTACATTTATATAATTTTCATTTCAATTCAAAGTTACCTATGGGAGTTTTTTTTTTCTAAGTGTACAGATATTAATTCTTGGAAGAAGGTGACATAAAAACATGTGAGAAGACAACTGCCGGCATCAGGGTAAGATATTAATGTTTCAATCCATGTTAAAATTTTGCCAGCCCTTTCTCTTCTCTATACAACAATAACAGTTGAATTCCTCCAGCCACAAGTTGTGAAATCTTGCTCATTTTTTATTTGAACACTGCACATGCCCAGGATTTTGCAGTATAGAAGTCTTTTTCCTTTTGTGCTCAGAAAAAATTCAGTGTAAACAAAAATGCTGCAGCAAATCCGTTCAATGATCCAGAATAACTTTGTATATTTGTGTCTTTGTTCCTTTTCATATATAATTAGAGAAGTTTTTCCTTTCTTTCTGATGTGCCCTCTGCCTCTGTTTATCCTTGCCTTTTATTTATTTCACTCTGTAGTTGCACTTTGTCTATTCTGAGAATTGTCTTCTCATGACATCTTTATTATTTAAGGGATGGTGCTCTAAAAGTAATAATGGCAACTTTGTGAAAGTCATGACCTGCACAATTTGTTTAAGAATACTCAATTTTTTAAAAGTTTTTTTAAGACTGAACTCTAGAATAGTAGCCTTGCATCAGTGATTGTCCAGCTGGAGACATTGCTGTGCAGTTACTTTGAAATACAAAGAAATACTTTCTTTAAAAAAGGCCCTACATATCAGAGAACATTCCACATCACCAAGATCCCATACAGTTGAACTGGTAGGTTAGAAATCTAAAGAAAAAGGGAAGAAGTAGCTACTATAAAAATCTCTTCTGAAAAGAGTGGTAAAGTTACAAAAGAACAGGACAAAAAGAAGAAGGTTTGGAGACAGTAAGGACTTTGCCTTACCTTTGGGAAAAAAGGGAGAAGTATTGGAAGGGTTTAATTGATTTTGTTGGTTTTTTTTTTGTTGTTTTGTTTGCTTGTTTTTGTTAATAAGTAGCTCTTCCTTTCCATAGTTAAATCTGTCTCAGTACACATGGGCTTCAGGCACCTGATGATGATGAGGATAGTGATAATGATAATGTTGTTTGCTATGTGTGTAATGAAACATCCTACGCTGGTGTTTTGCAATGTTATTTCTAGAAAGCCTTAAATAAATCCAGGCAAATTAGACTCTAAATATACTTCATCAGGTTAAATAAAAGTTTTAAGCACACTAAGTACTCCAGCAGTTTTCTCAGTGTTTTCAGGCAAGGTGCTCACCTCAAAGCATCCAAAGAGTGCACAGGAAGAGATTGTGGGATATTCATTGCTGATTCAGAGAGGGTGCAACATGCTCAGTCTTGATCTGACCCAATAATAGAATGATTGCTTGACACTGTGCTGAAATACAAGAATTTCATGCTCTGCTCTTCAGTAAAGCTCATCTTCTGTTATTCTCTGGATATTTGCTTGGCCTTGCAAATCGTTTAACTATGAGCTCAATTTTGGTTAAATTGCTAAACATCAAGCTCCCATTGCCTGCTTTTTTCCTAGGTTAGTGAACCCTCAATGGTGCAATTAATTTTTCTACCAGGCAACAGAACTGAAAGAACAGAGAGAAACTGTATTTTCTCATGGTCAATTTTTAATTTAAATACATGTCCACTTAACTAATCCCATTTATTTGTATTCTTGAACAGTAGGTTTCTAGTTTGGTAGAGTTAATGGAGTATTTTCTACAAAATGCACATTAAAAATTAATGAAATCAGCATGAACAAGCAAAAGAAATAATTTTATTTGCCTGGTGACATAAATTTGTACACTTTTCTTCTGTTTACTTAAATGCAAGAAGTAAAACATTCACAGCATTATTGGTTGTCAGGGTAAATGGTTTCTCCACATTCGAATGTTGATGGAGGCCTAGCGCCAGCCTTCTAGTTCTTCATGCACTGCGATGCACAAGCAATAGAGCTTTGACAATGCTTTCATAAAATAAAATAATTATTTTAAAAAATTAGTCAAATGGAATTCTAAATACAATACATCAACTCAAGATAAGCTATTTATACATATTGAGCACAGACAAATCTTCTGCTTTCATAGCATAAGTAAATGCTTTGAGTCAAGGACTCAGGGGAAATTCTGATGGTGCTAAAGCAATGCCAAAATGGGAAAGAAGTGCTTCAGGCCTGACTTTATGGGGATGTGGACACACAGTAGGATGTGTTTTGGATGCTTTTTGAGTGAAAATCATAAACATTGATAGCTGTGCACAGCACCTGCTGTTATAGCTAAGAGCACTCAGATGGCTAACAGGATATGTGATTTTTCAGGACCTCTTCTTTATAGGCTCATTGTGGTTCTGCTGGCCTTGGTGGGAGGACTGTTTGATCAATGGTGAGTGTTTTGGCAATCCAGCTGGAAAAGTCATAAAAATTTTTAGACAAGTCTAACTCCCAAGAAGTTTTCTCTGCAAAAAAGAAGTTAGACTGAATAAAGGAGAGAGGCTTTTCTCTGTATTACTCAGGAGATCAAAGATCTGTCTGGGTAGCCAGATTGAACTGTAAATTACATTGGGAAGTCTTCTTGCCTGAAGAAGAAGTCTTTCTAAATAGTGCTGGAGATAATCCAGAGGGATCAGTAATTGTCGACTGGCCTGAGAAATAATCAGTTCTCTCTGACGGCTCACAGCAAGTTAACAAAATGTTTTCTGTGAGCCTTTGCTTGTTCTGAAGCAGGTAACTCTCTTGAATGCTGTAGAAATAGATGTATTTGTTATAACTTTCTTACTAGCTCCTTCTCCCTTTGTGGACCATCAGCTTATTTTTCATTTTCTGACAGTGACCATGCAAAGCAGTGGTACAGCTTACACAATGAGAATCAGCTGTGAGATCTGCCCAAATCTCAGTGAGGTCATCATAAATGATGATCAAAAAATAGGCAACTATGGACCCAAGTAACACTGCAAATTAATCATTGACTCTAGAGAAGAAATAGCTCCAAGTGTCACACCAGCTAAATATTAGGTTTAGATTTCTGCTAAAATCCAATCCTTAAGAAAATATTTTAAGTTTCTTTCTTCATATCTTGAAACACCAATGCAGCTGGGCAATTTTAACCATCACAACAGACTTGCAAAAGGATGGATTTTGAATGATTAAACCAACATATTTTGGGTCTCATGGAGAGAGAATAAAATTCTGGTTGGCAGCACTTTCCTCAATTCCTCTACATCAAATGTGTCCTGGGTAGGAAGATTCTGCACATGGTGTGTACAAGGCCATGCTGACCATTTTATGCAACACTCTAGCATCAGTTTTTGAAGTTCCTCTCTTGAGAAGTCCTAATCAAGTTCAAAAAGTGGGTAAAAAGTATTTGTAAGTCGATAAGGAAGAATATATAAAAGAAGAAAAAAAACCTAAAGAATTTTCTCCACACAAAGATGAATAAAAAAAATATCTTCAGCCTAGAGCAATCAACATCCCCTTTCGTTTCTATTTCATTTTGTACCACCAAAGAATCAATAGAACCCTGGGAGAAGGATACTGGGCGTACTGTACAAGCTATGCTATATTTTCCTAAACTACAAAATAATTGTTAAAATGAAAAACTTGCAGCATTACTTCAATCACCAAGGTCATCCTTCAGCTCAGTAAATCTGTCAACAAAGATACAAACGACAGGATTTTACATTTTGGGGAAGAAAAATAAAATAGAAGGCTTCTAATTTTAAGCAGGTGGGAGAAAAGAAGGAGGTTGTAGTCTCTAGCAGGAGAATTCCAGGTAGCATCATTTACAGAGGAATGCAAAAGTCTGGACAGGAGAGTAAGTCTCAAAATAAAATAACATCTAATAAAATCATATCTAAATGCATCAATCCTGAGCAACAGCACAACACACTTCAGAAAGAATTTCTGGTATCATCTCTCCAAAGGTCACAATGCAAAACCACGACATATATTTTTATGCAGTCTTGTATATGAAATATCTTCATCTGAGACAATGCAGAACTCCAGATGGAGTTGTAGAATATAGCTTGACTCTTGGCAGGTGTTCCTCCTATATATGTCCACATACATATGTTTGTGCATAGTAAGTTTTTTCTACGTAGCACACATAAAAATACTGACAAAGAATTATATCTAACAGTAAAATTAAGTGAGGGGAAAACATCAAATTCAAAGTTAATATAACTGCATTATTGTCTATGAAGTCATACCACTTTGTCATAATTACCTGAATTCAATTACAGCAGAAATTAATATAATAAAAGGTCTAACTCACTGAGAGCTTAAGAGCTAAGTGTGCAGTTATGTTAAATCTGCATGTGTCTAATTAAAACAGATTCAAAGAGAAAGAGATGAAGATTCAACCAATAGTCCATTAATGTCTATAGCTAACAATGGAATGCTAAATGTTTTAAACCCGTGCTTAGCTGCCATTAGTATCAGTTTACATCACATAGGGACCTGTATTTTTCTTTATCACAATTCCCAAAAATATTTCAAGCTATTTATTTCCAATTTAAATGTATAAGCTTACTTCTGCTCTGGTCTTTATTAAGGCCTGTCATAGAACTGAAGTAAAATGTACAGCTATGAGTAGATATGGCTGGATTCGTGGGTGAAGGAAGAGCAGTGGCTGGGGACTTCCAGGCTGCAGAGTAATTTTGGGGGTATTGGTAATCTATGAGCATGAGACAGGTGTGCTCCCTTGGCAGCAAAAAAGGTCAGCAATATCTGAGAGTGTATAAACTGCAGTAGAGTTAGAGGATGGAGGGAGTAAATATTCCCTTCTACTTAGCATTCATTAGACCACAAACCATTAGATGCAGATATTGCATTAAGTTGGGATCCTCACAAGAGGAAAGATTCTGATAAATTGGAATGAGGTCAGTGGAGGGCCACCAGGATATTTGCAGGCTGCAGGATTTTGCCTTGTGAGGAGAGGCTGACAGGACTGGCCTTGTCCAGCTTAGAGAAGAGAGAGTTCCTGGAAGGTCCCAGCTGGGCCTGGGGGGGAGTTATTGAGGAGTCAGGCTCCTTACAGCTGTATGTACAGTTGTGCATAGTGGGGGCTGGGAGGCAATGGGCACAGCATGAGAGGCTTCAGAGAGCTCTTCAGACCTCAGATATAACTCAGACAAAAAAAAAGACTGACCATGAAAACAGCTGAGCAGTGGAACAGAGTGCCTAGAAAGTTTGTACTGTCTATACCCCTGGAAGCTTTCAGTATCAGGCTGGACAGAGACCTGGAGCAGCAGGGTCTGATCTCTGAGCTGGTCCAGCTCTGAGCAGGAGTTTGGATAAGAGGCTTCCTGAAGTCTCTTCCTGACTTGTATTGCCCTGTGATTTTGAGGATAGCTTTCAATATGCATTCATGAGAACATGAGTAAGGAAATATTTTCTGCTCCAGATTCTTGCTTATCAACACTAAGGACCTTGATCTGTCCTGTGTTGTTTATTTTTTGTGGGTTTTTTTAAAAATTTTTTTCCCTGAGGAAAGTTCTGCCATTCAGGAAGCAAACCTTAGCAATAAAATTGACAGACTCAAGCATGAGTTCCCCAAACTGTATTAGAAATGATTCATTCATTAGTTTACACTGACTCAAGTCAGTATTTTATAGAATATACAAATATTCACCATGAAAGAGTCGAATCTGGAATGATTCAGCACATAGATCACCCAGTGTGTTTCTGCCCTATTCCTGGATGAGTACATTAATCTTAGTCAGGCACAAATATTTACAGTCACAAAGCATAAACTTTCATTTTTAAAATATTTCATAATTCTCTCTTAGAAGTTGCTGTTCTGGTAAATTTTTCTGAAACTGGATTCATTTATCATAACATTTGCAAAGAAGCTATACAAATGTAAACATTGAAAAGTGAAACAAGTCAAGAGATTTCTTAAATTTCCTCAGACTATTCACATTAAAGAAGCCAGACTTTCTGATTTGAGAAGTTTCCAGAAGTTGGTATTCAGTGATTGTTAACTTTGCACATGGCAGGAAGATCAAGCTCATTGCTCTTCTGGCTCAGAAAATCATGAGACAGGCAAAGCAGGAACAATACAGACAAATATTTTTAGCAGTCTGCTTTTACTTGCCTTATTACCACTTTTATAAATTATATATATTAATTTATTATATATAATGTATATCACTGGAAGAAAAAGAAAAGAAAAATCTGATGATGAATGGCTTAGTCTTTTAAATATGTTAATTGCTAAAGAAATCTCTGGGTAAGATTAAATGATATAAAAAACCTTTATCTCTATCAGCTACTCTTTCCAGTTTTCTTATACACCCTTCCTTTTCATTCTAATAATCCCAATTATTTTAAGTCATCAAGGGTAGAAGTTTATGTAATTTTCCTATAATAATTTCATCTTAAGGTTATTGAATATCTAGAAACTGTTACCATGGGGAAATAAAAGTGTTACTAATTTCAAAGTAGAATAATTCAAATACAACTTGAAAACATGAAGGGCTACTCTAGAGAATTTCATATGGAGCAGAATAATCCATTGCAATGAATATTTAAAAGTGGAAATTTAAGGCTACAGTTGTAAAAGATTCACATAACATTTATAAAGCTTCAGTTAGCCTAAACTGCAAGTGTCACTCTTTCCTAAATGCAATGTACAGCCACGAAAGTTTCAGAATTTGGGAGTCTTCCTATTTCCAGTAACCTCTTTGCCATTACACTCAAGCTACAAAAGACAATCTAAAAAGAGACAGGAAGCATAAAAACAGATGTTCTAGATAACAGATAACATATATAACAGATGTTATAAAACATAAAAAGAGGTGTGGGAAGCAAAAAAAGGGTGAGTTAAAAGATGGTAAAAATGGCATAAAAATTTTATCAACTGTATTAAAAGATAGGGAAAGATCAGAGGAACAAACTGGTTAGGGACATGTCAGCATGGTTATTACCAGAGTTTTCATATGCTCATTCTATATCTTATTAACACTTGACCCAGATGTCAATTCCTCTGCAGATGAATATAGTCTGGTGGGCTATCTAGAAGTTAATTACTGACCACAAATGGAAGGCAGTTGAGGTTTTCATTTTTCAAAGTAACAAAATGAAGGCAAAGCATTTGACTGTAAAATCAGATCTATCAGAGTGAGGGAATCAAATCCACTGACTTTGCAGGAACTCAACATGAAAGTCAGGCATTAAAGACAGAAAAGGTAAAGGGCTGTAAGTGCTGTGGCTGCCAAGCAGAATTCATTCCATGGTTGTCTCCTATAATTTACAGTACATTGAGCCAGGTCCTCTCCTCAACCTACATCCCGTTGGTGTAGAAGATATTAATTGTCACTGAAAGTGAGCTGTATATAATGCAGGTATTTTAATTTGCTGCTTAAAACATAACTTAGGGCTGCCTCAGGACTGCTCTAATTTAGAACAATTTCTTAAGACTCAAATGTAGTGAATTAGAGCTCCTTTCTTCTTCTCGTCTTGGTCAGGTATAAATAGAATATAGACAGTTGTGCCCAGCTGAAGGACAGAAGACAAGCAACTTGTCTGGACTAATCTTCAGACCAACAGGGCCAGCCCAAATTGGCTATTTTCTCTGAAACTGGTCAGATAATCTGACCCAAGGGATAGAAAAACACTGAATCAAAATATCTGAAGTACAAACATAGCTTGAATATAACCTAAAAATTCTGGTTTGTTTTCTGAAACCATGACCTGAGCTGATCCATCCAGTAGGATGGTCCAATATTTGTAAGAATAAACAAAAAAAAGGGCATGATTTTCTTGGTTCCGGTAAATTCCATTTTCCTCTTGGACTGGTATTGAAAGATTTTACAACTGCTGTATGTAGACAGCTGCCAGTTTAGTCAGCATTTGGGAATTCCCCAGATGGCAGAGGAAAGGACAAAGCTTTTGTACAACATACTGCAATAGTTTTGTGCAGAAGAGCATTCCTAGGAGAGCTAGAACAACACTTCCATTTACTTGGGGACTTGTTCATCGCAGCACTAAATTCACTGAAAACATTCAACCAACAAGAGGGTGAAAACCACAGCTGTATAGCTCCATTGTTCAGCCCACAGCATGGCCCAGGAAGTGATTATTGAATCAATATGACCAGCAGTTCCAAAGAGCCAGATTGTTTTGGCTTTTTCTAAGGAAGGCAGTGAATCATTTGAAGACAAAAGTTGAGTCCTAATTCTTAAAGCAGAATGAAAACCCAGTCCACAGTCTTTACTAGGGAAACAAAATCCTGAACAAAACAAGCACAAGTGTCATAATAATGTCTTGAGTTTTGGACAAAAATCTTAAGATCAACTTTTCTGAATTCCCAGTAAATGTGCTCTTCCTATGCACAGTAAATATGAAATGCTATTCAAACAACATCTGTACTATGTCATCAGAATGAATAGTTAGAGAGAGGAGCAAGTAGAAAGTCTGCTAGTGGAAGAGCAGACTTTTAGGTAGAATAATGAATTACATTTTGTGTTAAATATCTTATACAGTGTCTTATGTTACATCTTTTAGATCTGCAATAATATCAGACATGTAGGTTGCAGGAAACTTCATTCCCTCACTCCACATTCCTCATTGCCTAACTACTATATCCTCTCATGGTTATTTTTGACTTAAGGGAAACTTTTTTTTCAGGCTACTGAAAAGATTTGATTTTTCAGTGCTTTGCACCATTAAAGGAAAGTAGCCCTCAGCTTTGCCCAGATTTTATTCTTCCTTAGACCAAAAATGTGTCTTTGAAATAAATGCATCTCTCTTCTAATAAATGAAAACAACTATCCAATCCAGCTCCTGTTTTTTGGGAGGTTTCTGGAAAATTACTGAACTTCTGCATTAAATTATACTCTAGAACTAATATCCTCTTCCTGTCATGTTTTTCAATATGGGTGGCACTGTCATTAGACAACTGCCAAAAACTTCTGCTGTTCATTTTACAATGCCTTGTAGACATGTGCATTTTTCCTCTGGTCATCTGATACCTTCATCATGAGATATCTGCCTGATCTGCACACCAAAGGGTACATACAGTTCCTTTAAATGCTCTCACCTGAGACTAGCAGAATGCTGGAGGCAGCCAGCTTGCAGATGGATGAGAGCCTCTAGAGATGGCCTTCTGCTAAGCAAGGATTTGTGAGTAACCCAGGCCTTCAGCACTGCACATAAAGAGCAATTCTATGCTGTTATTTTATTTAAAAATGTACATATTGGGGTGGTAGATGGTTGCATATTTGGCTGTCCTATCTAGGATGTTGCTAGTCCTCCTGTTCAATGAAGCAGTTTTTTCTTCTGTTACATTGCATAAGCTTTTACATTAACAGTTCACTAATGAACTCCAGTGCAATTTGGTTCTCTATATACATAAAAGCATGGAAAATGTTCTACCAACACTTCTATTATTGCCCCCAAGACCTTTTGCTTCACGGACCTAGGACAATATGAAATATGCAGATTGGTTTTATTATTAATCAGGTGTTGTGACTGTAATACTACAGTTACTGAGACATATGGCTAGGATTTCAAAAAGGTGGCAAAAAAAATTATAGGAAAGCAGAAGTTGAAAAAGAAAAGAACACAAAGTTGATGTCACAGATCAAAAGTGATTTTGCAGTTCCTGAAGAGTCCCTCTTCAGCTGTTCAGCCATTCAGAAAACACTTCTGAAGCAACACAAGCTGGCACTGGACCTTGAAAAATTTGAAAGTACTTTTTCCTTCTGTATTTAATTTTTCTCATAAATGCTTCATTCAGCCACATTGAGAAGGACTTTGCAAATTTCGAATTTAAGTCTAGAAAAAGAGTTAAGTGAGAAGTGGGATAAAAAAGTTCTTTCAAGGGAGGCAGAGATCAGGTAAACATATTGCTGTGCTCAGTGATGGGGAGGACATGAAAGAAGAAAAGTAGGTAAGACAAAAGAAGATATTCTAAATTTTAAACAGTCTGTTTGTGGCATAATGCTTGGGGACCAATACAGAGATAAATACTGAGCTCCTGAATGTGTGCCATGCAATTCAAATTTTCCTTCCATTATCATCTAAACTGGCTTCTGCAATAATTGATTGTGGCCAGCAGAATCTATTTGAATGCTGAACTATATAAGGTAAGAACCCTAATATTTTTGTATGTAAGACTTCTACAATTATTTCCATGGCAGTAGGGGAGCTCACAATGCACCTCAAACTAGCATTTTAATATGGTAGTTTTGTGCTTAGTTTGTTTGGGTTATCTTTGTAAATTTTGCATTACCATTTCCAATTAAGAAAATGACAGCATTTTTCAACTAAATCCAGTGAAAACTGTGGGGGAAAAAAAGGTCAGTTACTTTACTTTTACACTTCCACAGATGCAAGCAAATTTTCAGCCAATGCAAAACTCAATTATAAAGTCTTTAAAACAAGTTGAAACATTGCAAAGCAGAATTCAAAATTACACAGGGTTTTAAGCAATGAAGATTCAGGAAAGAATGAAAGATTATTTGCCTAAAAGCTTGGGTGAGAGATGTTCATTGTGAGAAGTAAAGTTTTCTTTAATATTTGTTTTAAAATTCATCACAATGAACTCAGCAGTGTTCTGATAGGAACACTAGCACAGTCAATTATTTCATCCGTAATGCCAGAAAAAAGAAAAAAAAGGAAGGCAAACATGAGACATGCAATTCCAATGAAGTCCTTGGATACTTGTGGGTTTGAGGTTTTATCAGTTTCCCTAGCTGACCTGTGATACTGGATTTGAATTTAAGTGTACTTTTGTCTCACAGCTTTCATGAGTGGCTTATTTTTTTAAGAATAAGAATATAATGAGTTCTTCAATTTTCTAGTTGTATCAGAAGAATAACAGAAGTCTGTAAAACTAAAAAAATAAATCATAAAATTATTAAAATTCAAGATACCTATCTTGCACACTTACACTTTGCTACAGAAAACAGAACAAAATAATTCAGTGCAACAGACACATTTTGAAGATATACTTGCTTTGAGCTTAACAAGAAATTTCACACAAGGAGAGAAGACAATTAGTTATGAATATATAACAAAGAACTTTTTCCATATGTCAAAACAAACCTCTCCTATAAACTTTTCTTATCATTCTGCAAGGGCAGTAAGAGAGGTTATTCCTTCCTGTAATACCAGAAGTACGTGGACCTGCCTTAGAGAAAGAGGGAAATATATATAAATTGTCTGAAAGCAGTTGGTATAGATTTCTGAGAGCTGGAACTGGAACTGGCTTCTGCTCCAAGAAATGTGTGCACTCGCAGAAAAATGCTTCAAAAAATTCACTTATTTATGCTGAAATATCAGCAAACTTAATCACTTTGAACCTGCATGATGATCTGCATGTCACAAGTTTGGATGCACTTTTCACTATCTTCAGTAAATTATATTTCAAATTTTAAACTTGCAAGGTGCTGGTAGTGCTCCAGTTCCTATACGTGCAACTTCCAAAATAAAACAGCCTGGCATGAGTCATGATTTCTACACAGTGCAAATTCAGAAATAAAAGATTAGAGAGCAGGTCTCCCAGGACCAATAGGCCTACAGAACCTCACAGGTTACTTTCTCTAGATCTGAGTTCAAAGGCAGCGTTTCAAGTGTTTCAAAGAATATCTTTGACTTAAAATCCACTTTCTTTTAAGGAGAGTCATCAAATTGCCATGCATGTAAATGCTCTTTACAAACATTTGAAGAGATACCAATTGAGTATTCTTTTTCTGTCTTGTTAATACCTACTTGTCTGTTGTTTTACTCTCTTTTATATGCAGCCATGAATAAATGAACTAGAGAAGAGCACACAGTCAGTAGTGCTATGAAACATCATAGTTTCCTTCCTAATCCTCATTTAATATGTGAGCTAACAATAGAAGAAAAATTGACGTTAAAGGATATGCTTAATAAGAGAAATACAGCAAGCAAGCAGTTTTACTGTTTACTGTTGGACAGAATTAAGTACAGCTGGTTTTAAAAGCTTTGGTTTAGTCACACAGTCTTTTGTATCAGTGTTGTCTCAAATTTGTCTTGCATTTCCATTTGCATAGTAGGTGACTGCAGTGCCTACATCGTGTTTTGATGCCATTTAGGGCAATTAGTCTTTCAAGGTTGATTTAGTTGGAATTGATGATGATTTCAGGCTAGTATGCTCTCCCCAAAAAGTTCCAAGTATTACCTCAGAGTTGGCCTCTCTATAGATTTGGGAAGTCTTGATGAATGCAAAAATTTACCACATGCATGTATTTTCACAACATTGCAGTGTTTCTAGGCAGGGATGATGGTTTGATGTGTAAAGACTGGAAACCAGACCTGTGGTCCAGTGCTTCTGAAACTATTTTTGTAGTCCTGACCAAATGAGTGTTGATGTTCTCTGTGTTATGTTACCCACTTGTGCTCATGAGCTGTATGGAGCTGTTGAGAGGATGAGGGTCACAGTAGCTACTACCCACCTGCTTCACCTTTGTTTGGAACTATGCTCTTTCTACCTCTCATCTTACCAACATCCAGTGCAGGAGGTATTGTGACAGTGACCCAGAACCAAAACACGATGTTGTACATCATGTTGTCGCCATTACCTCCCAGTAATCTGTGTTTTGATCATAATTCCATCATAACCCTAATCCCAACCAGTATTTCAAATTGAAGCATGTTGATGCTTTGTGATGAGGACATAAACTTCTAGTTTGTAGAAAAGCTCATCTAAGTAGCCTAACTATGCAGGTGGAAAGACTGACCTATGAAAGGGTGTCTCAATGTTGACTGCATATTCAAATGTAGAGCTGCAGGTTTGGAACTTCAGCTGGGCCTTGGCTGTGACACTGAAAGCAGTGTCATTGCACACAAACATCTTCCCAAACAAAGCTCAGAGGAGGGTCAGGCTTTACACTGACAAATTATGAATTGATAATGCTTTCATGATTGCAACCCTTTCAATATGAGGGCAAGTTAATGTTCTACTTCCACCAAGCTCAAAATCATGCAACAGGCTCTTCATTAACAGGTATTAAGGTTTTCAGAAAAAAGCACTCTATGTATTATTGTACTTATGATGATGTTATTCTGTCTTTAAGGGTTTGCAAATGTCCTTTTCTTGAGACATAATTCAAAGGATTAGTTGAATTTAAAATAAAAGCTTTTAGAGCTGCACATTTCAGTGATACAGTGAGGTTGTCTGTAAATGCTACCTTTTGTTTTGTTTCTGTGTTCAAAGGTTCATAATTACAAGGTTGGCAATTTTCCAAATATTACGGGAAAGTGAGTTCTTAGCTGCAGTCTTATGAAGTCAATTGCAATTTCATAAAATTCAGTGTGAGATTATAATGTAGCCCAGACATCAATTCTTGAGAGATTAAAAAACCTGTCCAGAAGCTATCCACTCTTTAACAAGTAATAATGTTAAATGTGAAGATTGAGTCATTAATGCATGAGTAACTCATTCTGTGAAGTTTGTTACAAAACCATTTTCAGATTATTATGATTTCCCCTTATGCAGAGGTACAAAACCAGTCAGATATCTATTGTATGAAAGACTTGGAAGAATGGTTTGACTGGAATAATAAGACAAGGTAGATGCCATTAAAATTTTTCAGCTTTGTTCCTGAAGTTGTCTAAGTGGGGTGAAGGAGGAAGAAAAGAGAGAGGCTTATTGATAAAGTACTAATGCTAAAATTAAAAATTATTATTATTATTATTATTATTATTATTATTATTACTACTACTACTACTACTACTACTACTACTACTACTACTACTGCTATTACTATTACTATTACTATTATTATTGCTATTAAAATTGTTGGTTGCCATACAGTTGTTGGTTGCCATATAATTGTTGGTTGCTATACATTCAGGGAAAGCTGAGCAGTAGTCAGCCTGTGATTTGAAAACTATTGCTAACCTAATTCTAGTAGTATTTGCATTAGTTGCCTGATCAACACACTGAATTTTATCTTGAGTCACAGGTTACAGGTTTTACAAAGTGCAAGAAAAAGATTCTTGTGATCGACTAAAGCAGTAGCTCAATTCTGAACTAAGTGAACAAGGTGAAATTTTACTAGTTACTGCATGGCTCTATCCCATCCCTAGACATATCAAAATCAAATCCTAAACCTGAATGAACCAAGCAGACACTTGTTCCTGAGAATTGCAATAACTTCTTTGACTATTCACTATGACTTAAGTCTTAATAATTTATTAACTGGATCTTTGCTGAGTGCAAAAATATTATAGGCATCTTACTCACAAGCAGTTACATATACTTAAATGCATAAATTACACATTTTCATTTCATACTGAGTCCTACCTGAAATAATTCATGTGGACTATCTACTCAATTCCTCAAAAGCAGTGGTTCCAAAATGACAGCAGCTAACTTTTCATATAGCCAATCCTACCTCATGCCACAGACTGAAGGGTAGTTCAAAAATCCAAAACCAAAAAAACCCAAACCAAACCAAATCAAAACTATAAACAAACCAAAAATCTCATAAGTCCAAATAACACTGTCCTAAATTTAGCCCTGACATGTTTTTTAACCACAATATGAAAATTAATCTCTTTGTATTCTTTATCCCAAACTCCAGATTTAACTCTGGTACAATATAAAGGAAGTGGTGGAAAGTCACATACTACTTTCTTTCATGTACAAGCCCTAAAGTTTAGTTTAATTAGTGAACATTTCTAAACTCAGAATTTATTACATCTCAGAACTCTCTACATTTCAGAATCCTAACCAAATTCTAACTCTTGCAATCACACCACCATTAGAAACCTAATATTGTATATATGTTAGAATCCTGGGAAAATACCCTGGAAATATCCAGAAATAATATTACTCTAGATCTTAAAGGAACCAGCCATAAGCCTAGGTTGACTAACCTGTCTAGATCCTAAAATAAAAGGAACTGCTCAGATCTTTCATATCCAGAAGAGTGTATGCTCCATATACTTTACTTCCAAAGTAGTACCCTGGAATTTTATATCCAAATATAGGATTATAATTATAATATTGGATTTATGCCTAGAGAAATTATTCAAATCCATCAAATTTTAGGACCTTTAAGACAGGTTAGCAAACCTACCTACAGTATAGCTCAGCCCTCCCTCCATTCAGTATTACTGAATCCCTAACTGAGAGACATTAGCTTTTCCAAAAAAAATCACGTCGGGTTTGCCTTTCCCCCTGCAGAACCAGGTGTAATAGTCAGGAAGAGAACTTCTGGGAACCCAGCAGTAACTGCAGTTCATGTTCCCTGGCATTCCCAGGCAAACCCTGTATCTAGACCTAAACCCTGATCCTGTTTATGTTTTTGGTTCACACGCACCAAAGCCAAGGAGAAGAGGCTGGATGCCTTCAAGCACGACACAAAGTAAAATCTGCCTGCTCCTGTCTGCACCCTCAAGATAACCCCACTGCCAACCCACAGCAGCTGTCATCTACTGGCACAGGCCACTTGTATGTGGAACTGGTTTGAAGATACAAACCAGCTACATGCATCTCAGGAGCTCCCTCTTGTATTCTGCTTGTCCTTTCTTCCTTAGTCATCTGTCTGCTTCTGTGTGGAGAACGCCTTACAGTACCTCCCTGGTCTGCCACAGCTCTATTAGCAAGGCAAGTTATCAACAAAATAAAAAAGCAGCCATAAAAAGAATAGGAATAAGCTTCAAATAAAATAAATAAGCACTGGATTCAAGCAGCAAGGAATATTTAGTCTAGACACTAAAAAACTGTTTCGTGGTTTGAATAGCTAATTACAAAAATGGATTCTTGAGGTGATGCTGTTTTGTCTGTGAAAAATTGGCAAGTTCCTATGCAGGAAAACAACAGGCTCATGAAAAGGAGATCTCATAGTTCCTTTTGACTTGGTTTTCCCGTGATTTTTATCTAAATAACAGAGTCAGGTAATGCAAAAGAGGGCAACTATAGCCAAACATAAATCTGTCTTTCCCATGAGATTGAGGAAGAGACCATCTCTAGATTTCTGCAGTGAACAGTGCTGTGCCCCAGATAAGCTTCATGTCCGAATAATCCTGTTGTTTTCTTTTTAAGTATTATGAATAAAATGTTTCTGATACTTTTTCACTGTATTTTTATTTTGGTTCTATTCCTGGCATTGCTTAGATACCAATCAGATTCAAACTATGAAATGCTTTCAAGGGACAAAATTTGTATCTTCTCTAGCATAACTGATGCACTTCTTGAGGATGTTCCTATCTATTTGTTCACATTCTTTAAATGAGAAATGTGAGTTTTAATTAACAACCAAACAATTCTGTTACTCAGTTCCAATACATATACATATGCACACTAATACAGATACTTTGATATCTTGAAGAGTATGCTCTGCAAGGCTTTACAGAGTCCAGAAGAGCCCTATAACTTACACTAAATGAAGTCTGTTTTGTCAAACCAAGTATCTGGGCAGGAGTGACAAACAGCATGAAGCTGTCCCACTAAAATATAGAAAAAGGAAATGCGCTAGAAGAAACAAACAAACAAACAAACAAACAAAAAGGTACAGAACACAAATAGTTTAACCAAAAGTTTCAAAGATATTTTAGGAGCTGAAGGAAAAAAAACCCAACCTGCAAATGTCTAGATGATTTATAGAAGCCATAAGATATGATGTTCTTTAGTGCCTAACGTTGTGACTTCTACATAATGCACCGCCTGTTTGCAGAATTCCTTGCAATTAATAAAAGTGTTATTTCTTTCTTGTACACCGTACTGATGTAGGAGAGAACAGTTAGCAGGAGTAATTTGCTAAGGGGTCAAATTAATATAAAATTAGTCTTGTTTAAGTTTCAATGGTCAAATTCTGCTTATGAGAATAATTTTCCTAAGTAGCTTGAGACACACTTCTCTTCCTACTGAAATGAAAAGGAAATTTGGTTGTTTGTTTTCTTTTTTCCTGTGGATTCTCATCTAACACGAGGTGAGGTGTCAACCATTGTCCATCATCCTTTCTGAACATCTCTTAGTTTCACAGCCACCCTACTTTGTTTTCCATGGAGCTGGCAGATCTATTCCCACTGCCAAAACCACAGCTCAGTGAGAGGGCTGGAATGAGTCAACTTTTGATTTACAAGAGCAGTATGTCATAGCAGGACATCTCTCCTCCTTCTTCATTCCCAAGGGTGATATAGATTCAAATTCTGCCCAATTTTGGATTTTCTTACTTTTCTCATTCTCTTCCCCCATCCCACAGTGGGCCAGGGAGGGTCTGTAATCAGCTGTGGGGGCTTTGTTGCCAGCTGGGGTTAAAACATGACACTGTGGAAGCTTGTCCATGACTAAATCCAGCTTTGCTGATTTAAGTAAAAAGGCAAAAAGCCCCAAATCAGAAATGCCAACAAGTGGTAACGACAATTTACCCTCCTGAAGGAAATGAAAAAATTATTAGACTGTGGTGCTGTTTATCCTTTCAAACTGATCAGGACTTGATGAAATTGAAGGAATAAAAAAATTCCATGGCTCAATGAACCTTATATGTCTATCTGTATGATTCATTATACTGGTAATAAAAAAAAGCATTATAACATTGCCATAGTGTTATCTCATCCTTGATGAAGAGTACAAGGGCACAATATAACAAATTCTCTATCCTCCAGAGACCCATAACATTCATGACCTGTCACTTGCATAATTCTAGCTCTTTAAAAATCAGTTTTTAAATTCAGAATATTCTGTGATTCTGTTGCAAGATGTGTCACTGTCAGATGTTACAAAAGAATGTCTGAAGTCTTGTATGTCCCTAACTGGTGAAAATTCAGACAAATTATAAGTTTAAATGCTGTTTCAGCTTCTCTAAAATACTAATGTAAGGATGTCTCATAACTTTACATTTTTAAAATTATCCCTTACAAATACAATAGCATTTGTAACATTGTTCTAAAACCAGCAACTTGGAGGAATATTAAGAACAGTTTAGCATCTCAGTTCTCAAGTGGCACTTCACACTTCCCAGGAAAGGCTGTTTAGCACTCTAGAAATACGAGCAAGTATGTTCTTTTTCATTTAAACAGACTCTGCTCATGTCCTTTAACAGGCAAACTGTTTACCTTTCAAAGAAAACACTTGGTTAAATGCAACCACAAGATGTGTTTCTTTGATCACTATAAATAGCTGAGCTTTGTTTATACAGTGGGATTTAAGCTTTAGCACAGCTAGAAAGATGTTGTAGTGCAGCACATTCTATGGTGAATATTTTCATTTGAGCTTTCTCTAATATTCCTGGAAAATCAAACTCAAAGTCTAAAATTTCATCACCCTTATGAGGGCTCCAGGTCTGCATATGCATCACAGGCCAGTTACTGCTGCAAAGCCTTGGTGGGAGAACATAAGATGAGGTTTTGCCTGAAAGCACCTACACTTCTTCAAATAGCAAAAAATTGGTTGCCTGGTGGAGCACGTTGTTCACACAGTCAGGGTTAAAGTGTGTGCTAAGCTGTGGTCAGGAAGGAGTTTTTGTTTGGTCAGATGGACAGAGAGGTATTTAGGGGGATAGCTGAGGGGAAGGCTCCTTTCCAGTCTCTCCTCTGTTCTCTGCTTGTGGTACATTACAACTTTTGAGGCCTCATTTTCAAAAGTCCTTATTTTGTTTTCTGTTCCAAGAAAAAAAATATAAGTGTCCCCAGTTGATTCATATATATGTGTTCTGATAATGTGAATAGCATGCTAAGCAAGGTATGTGCGTTTGCCTGCTTTCTTTACCCTCAAAAAACCAAAACATGTATTAGAAGGTTGTCAAAGCAGAATACATGTAGGAAATAAAGGGAAGCATTGCTAAAAGTGCTGGGGGCATTTCATTGAGTTTGACAGCAGACTTCAGTTAAAGAAAATACAGTTAAAGAACTCCATGTTCCCAAAACTTATCCCAGCAGGAAATGAGGGCAATATGGAGATAACATATGTGACTAAACCTATGGTGCTAGTAGTGAACCCTGATGAACAGCATAGAGTAAGTCCTGGGTTGCAGACAAAGTTTTATGTCCTGATAATGCCCATCACACACCATGTGAGCATGTACAGCGTGCTCCCCTCCTGAGCAGCTTACTATCTAACAAGCATATTTCATCAGAGTGTTCAGAAAAACGGAACACACATTTCAACACATTCACTGATGGTTTGTGAGCTAAAAATGGCTACACTTGTCCTCTATGTTATTTTCAGTGAAACATTCACTAAATTCTTGTAAAGTTGCAGACCTCATCTGTCTTCTGCCACTGCAAAGGAAATGTAGATCATGCAACTAAAAATGTCATTTGCAAGGTACACTTTGGATTAGATTTTGTGTATTACTAAACAGTCTTTATTGAGAGACTGGAAGCCTTTTTATTGTATTCACAACAGTACCTTGCAGCAAATGCTCATCTTTTCTCTACAACATTTTCCAGTTTCAGCAGGGACATAATTAGGCAGCATTACTAAACAGCTGAAGATAAGATATCCCTTGCTAGGCATTTATCTGGCAACATTTATTATGAATAAATATATTTTCATTTCATTTTAAGGAATGCTCTTTTAAGAAAGATGCATATGTATTGCTGTTAAATTGCAGCCTGACTAGTCATGATCTCTAGTTATTCAGATTGTTTGGGATGTAATATTTCCAATTTAGCAAATATTGCGTTGCAAGAGGATGAGGTTTGGAAAAGAGCTGTCTAAAAATAGAACTGCTGATTCCACAATGGTCGTTACTTTACCCTCAGGCTTTATGCCTAGCTGAGCAGCAGAGCCTGCTGAGGTGCCAATGCAATAACCTCATTGAGGCTACTCTGCTATTTCGGGCTTATCACTTCAGCATCTATACAGACTCCAGCTTTGAAATCTGCCTCTCCTGCACATATAACAGCAAAAAGCTACGTTCTGTGCTAATTGTATGTTTAAATAATTTCAGGACATAATGAAGACTGAATATATGCAGGAGCACATCTAAAACAGACAAAATGGTTCTGAAGAGGCTGTAATGGAAGGGACCCTTTTCTCAACTACCGTGTTTGGGTTTCTGTGAGTCAGTGTTTTTTTTCTCTGGATTTTCAAAATATACTCAGTGCTATGCTCTGGTACCTTCCACAGACTATATTTAAAGCACCATAATCATAAATCATATGCTACTCGATGCCCACAGGCACCATCAGTTATGATTCAGTTGGTTAGCCTTGCTGAATGCTGCAAGGGTCTCAACCACCCAGCTGAGGTGAGGTTTGACCATCTGCTTCAAAAGAGTAGCAGCAGAAAAAACTAACAGGGCTGACATGCAAGACTCTCAAGGAGAAAAGAAGCCTTGGGCTGCTAAATGTCAAAACTGCTTACTTCTCAACCCACCACAGTGCCGAGTCAGCTGTGGAGTTCAAAGATAAATGACCCACTGAGCCTAAATGCAAGTGCTTGGGCAATTAGCTGTGTCTGAAAGGAGGGTATTTTAATATACCACGTTTCTTCCTTTATCAAACCAATTACACCAACTGAAGCATGGTAGCTTTGTTTCCAAATTAACAACACATAAATGTAAGAGCAAAGCAGGATAGCTGCAAAGTGCCGGTAGTCCCTTAACTACACTTCATTTTCTAGGAGATATGTAGCTGAGCAGATGCACGGGTGGCTTTGTGAGAGAGGCAAAATGTCTGCTGTGCTCCCTTCTAACCTTGCTATGAAGGTGCTATGCAAACACTAAACATTGTTTCCTTTAATTTCTTTGGTGTTTCTCCTCCACACTTGAGTGCAGACTTTCAATACGGAGTGATTTGCAGGTTAGTTTGAAACCTAGGATTCTTTCAGCAACAGCCCCCAAACAGAAGTTAACCTAGACATGAGATCTCACTTCTCAAAATCCTGCACCATCATTACTGCTACTTGTCTCTGTTTGCAAGAAAGCTAGTGCCTAGCAAAAATAACAGAACAGATCTTCTTTCAACCCAGGAGCACCTTCCTTAGACAGATCCATGTATTTTTGCACCACATCAAGGAGAAAATTAAGATTGGTATTCCCTTTAAAAAGCAGAGCAAAAATAGGCTGCACAATGTAAAGAGAGGACAGGAAAACAGGGTAAAGCATTCAGATGATGCTCTGTGAGGCCCAAGGCTTGGGCTGCTTTGATCTGGCCTCCCTTGATGCTACAGATGTGTTGGGCAGCAATCCCCATGGAGGATCTCGTCTTCCAGGCATCCAGTGAACCAGTCCTCAGACATCAGCAGAAAAATTCCTGAGCTAGTCCACGTGACAACAATTTTCCAGAAAGAGATCCTGCAGAGATATTTTAGATAATTTTAGATGCTAGCAGTGGTGCTGACAGAGCTGCTACAAGGGGCTCCCAGAGGCACCTGCTCTTGCACTGCTGGGGAGGCAGACAGGCATTTATTTCAGGCACAGAGCTCTGATGAACCCCATTGTATCTATCAGCTAGGTATCAGCATTTCTTGTTTCATACACAACAACACGCTACTGACTCAGTTAGGCATTCTGAATTTCATCTTCCCTCATACTAAAATTTCTTTTTGAAATGTGGTAGAGATACAGACATGCTACACCTTATAGGAATGTAATTAATGTTATTTGTAGCAAGAAACATTAAGGTTTTTTTCTTGATCTCTTGACTTCCTGATTTTTTTTTTTTTTGTTAATTACTATTAGTGTTGTTTTTTTTTTTATCTTGTATATATATTATTTTCAGTAGTAGATGCTGTGGAGAGATGCCAGGTTTCTAACACAGCCCTATGTTCACTTAATTATGAACAAAACTTATCTGGCATTTTACATTCTACATCCATGGTCTCATACTCAAAATTACTTCTTTTTAAATGTAAATTTTAGCAGATATCTGCCTGTTCAAGCAAAATAAACAAAAAATCGTCCATGTGCAGCATTTTCTTCACACTTTTAGAGCACCTTGAAACTAACAATCTCATTAAGCTTTTCCAAATACTGGTCAAGTATTGCAATGGATCTATAAGACTGCACTAAGACTAACACAGCCAGTGCTTGTAGAAGACTGCTGATGTTCAAAGGTGGCTGGTCCTTCAACAGCAATTTTTCCTTTAAGTATCAACTATATGCTCCCTGTGAATGCTCCTGGAGTTGTAACTACCTCTCCCAGACAAGGAGGGAAATGAAAATGTGACTTTATTTGAATTAAAGTTATTTGAATTAAGGAATAAAAGCCAAAACCATGCAAAATTATTAAATTAAAATTCTGAACTCTAGTTGTCTTGATTCAAGCTCAATAGTAATTTATAAGCACAATTCATAAATAATTTAAACAGGAAGATTACTGTGCATTATGTTACTTGTTTTGTCCTAGCTATACACAGTATAAGAGCAAAGTTTACTAGCAAGTCTCAAGAAAAATGATGTTTTAAAGATATGTGATATTTCTGCTATATTTTTTATGATTGAAAGAGATTTGGATCCATCATACTTAGATTTTTCATAGCCATTACACCCACTTTATTGCTATTTGCTAAATATAAGCAGTTCAAATCCATCATCAAAATATTCCAGTTCTTTAAACCATTCCCTCTGCTTAGAGACTGAGTTGGTGTATGGTGGAATGAAACTCTAAAATACTGCTGAAGTCAGCTTTTAAATTAATTCAGGTTTACTGATATATAACTCAAAGACAGTACAATTGTGATGACTGTGCCTTTGTGTCTGAACCCCAGGCAGTAATCATAGGAAATATGTCCCCTGTCCTAAGGTTTCTTTTTCTGTGAACCCATCCTATTTCCTTTCTAGTGATTTACCCTCATCTTTGTTAAACTACGTGGTTTGTGCATTTTCTGTATCTCTGGGTTGTTTATACTATCTACCTAAAGAAATTTGGCCACTATAAAAGCAATAAAAAAAGATTTGCACTCCAGGATGTTTCTTAATTGGCTAAGAAACAGCCCAGAAGATCCAGGATTCTGAACAGAGCAAATTCTCTTCTTCTCAATGACAAAGTTATGAACCCTAAGTTCATTTTCTACATCACAATCCCATGACAACATCTACACTTGTTCTAGCTGTCACTGCATTAATAAGCATTTCCTTAGCACATATTTCTGAAGTATTCATTCACTCTGATTAAGAGCATAAAAAAGCTCTTATCATTTATTTAATAATAGCCCTTGTCTGTTAATCAAGCACTGCACACTTTCTATTCAAATACAAAGAATTCAAGGTTCACCTGAGATATCTGTATCAGACCAAATAATTTTCTCCCACAAGGAACATATGACAGTAGCAAATTTAAGTTCGTAGACAAACTAAATACTTCAATCACCATAATTTAATACTAATGAAGAAATCTGGTATCTTAAAAAATATTTTTTGTCTAAATTAGATTTTTAGTGCTTCTTTTATTAAATCAGAAGAATAGGGAAACGGGTTTTCTGTGTTCAAAAACTGTATTTATTTGAAATATTAATCTATACAGACAAAGGTCATATGAAGTTTGTTAACCGGGATACAAATGCACCTGAATTTCATATACAAAAGACTATCCACTAAAGTTTGGATCCCACCTGGAAACTTAGAATGTAACAACTCCAAATCAATAAAACCCCCTGAGTATCAGTGAAAAAGATGGTCATTAGCATAGTCTGTTTACTGTCTGAACAGGAGATGGCTCCAGATAGCCATACCCAAGGGGCACTAGCATTTTCTAAGTGCACTGTAACACTATCATGTGAAATCTTGCAGAGAAGATGCAATGCAATCTGAAAAAACACATGAATATAAAAAGAGAGATCCAGATCACTTGAATTGAGCAGTGTCCAGAGTTCGGGAATTAATAAGAAGTAGTGATCCCCCATAACCTATTTGTTTCTAAATTTGGTAACTGTGTTAATATTGGGGTTACAAAAAATACATATTTAGTTTACATTAAGCAGTTGTCTGACTTTGAAAGTGAGTGCAGCGAACTACCAAATTAAATGGCATTCCATCCATAGCAAGGTGATGATCTCAAAACCTGGAGTATCCTATGTGTATCCAAACTGTGTATCCTATCTTATACTACCACCTTCTAACATTCCAGAATATTAAAAAGTCTTCTTTGCTTTTTCAAAAGGAACACATTTTAAACACAGTTACACCTAGTCTACTTTAACAGAGCTAGCAAATTAAAAAAAAAAATTGGTAAGGCTCCTATCTCTGAGGCAACTAATATCAAAGTTCCATAACAGAAGAAAAGTTTAAATCAAGAACTTCCCTCTTTACAGGCAAAAAACTGTATTTTTTTGGGAAAAAAAGGCACCATAACTGCTCCAGCACATGCTTATGTATGAAGAAGTAGAAGAAGATCCAGCAGATCTTGTCCACAGATCCAGCAGGTATGCTGAAAATACACATTTTCCTTGGGGCATCTCACAATTTTCATGAAAATATGGCAGCTGCTTTGGTGATTTTTATGAGTTCAGGTCAGACATATCAGTATATGGAGCCTATGTATCTAATTGAGGGCCTTAGATCCCATCAGGCCAAAATCCTCTTGTGGATGTGGCTATACAGAGCTGGCTCCTATTGTGGAAGACAAAGCGCTCTATTCTTTAATGCCCTCCAATATCATCTTAACAATGAGGAAAAGCAGAGCAGGACTATTCTTATGAGATTGTCCTTTGTATATTTTTATAGCACCTGTTTTGACAGCACATACCACAATGAGACAAGAGAAGGATAAACAATAAGAAATTCATTTTCTGACTTGCCACCAGGCTTTTGGGTATGGAACAGAGTGGAATGGATGTGGAAAAGGGCTGTAGTCATTAAGCTGTGGAATCAGCAATTTGTTTAGCTCTCACAAAGCCCATGACAAAACATTCATTGACTTAATGCAAATGTTTTAGCCCCAAGTAACACACAACAATACTCTGCAGTCTCTTCATTATAGGGAAAAAAATTCTGTGCTGAAAAGGCAAAATACCTAATACCACTTTCAGAAAAAACATCTTTGCAATGCCTAACACTAGTTAATTTAGAAAATAACTCCAGCTGTGCTGTCTCTGTGCCCCTGTCAGCTGACATCCCTTTTCAGCTTGTTGACGTGTTCTCTTGTGCCTGAAAACATTGCTTTTTCCCCTGTGCCACTTCCTTGAGCTTTAGATTCAAAATGCTAATATATGGAAAACAGAATATATATTGTTTACAGTGAGCAGCAAGAAGCTTTCATTGGTTTACTTTTGAACAAGAAAGGAAGGTTGGTCAGTCCACAGTTAGACAAGAAACTGACTTCAGAGTTCAGCTCTCACACATTTTTCTGCTTCATTTCTACGGTCCTCTGTAAATCATTTCACATACAGCACATTGGCTATTTCACTACGTGGAATATAAAGAATAATCACTGCTTGGATGAGAAGCCAGAGTAGCAAGGATACAAGTGAAGAATAGCTGGGAAAGGGTTAGTTCAGGTCAAAGAGCTGCTACTCCAGCTAATACACAGCATCTGAGTCAACTGCTGACACAGAGAAATTTGGAAGATAAACAGAGGCCTCACATAGAAATTGGGAAAGAAAATGAATTTTAAAAAGGCCACCAGGAAACTCTATAAGTATTCTGCCATAAAAAAATGATTCTGTAGCATATTGGAAAGGACCATACTAAATTACTTTTTCAGTGAGGCACAGTAGATGAAATTTTTAGTAGTTCTCTGCAGAAATGAACAAACAACCTTAAAATAAAAAAAATTAAAAAAAGGAAAAAGGATGAGGATAGCTATAAAAATATATGTTCTGCCCAAGTATACTACAAGAACCTTGGTGTCTTTGGAAGCAAGAAGAGCAAGAAATTATTCAAACATCATAAGTTACCAATTTATGAAGATCCTTCACCATAACCACCGTATCACAAGGTAAACTATAACCCATGGGCTTGAATGGGCATGCATGAGTATACATAACACATATGTAAAGAATACCTATGTGTAGTATATTTGTATAGCTAGGAGTGTAGTCTTTAGACATCTATAGATAAGATAAAAATTTGTATTATTTCTCCTTTGGGAAACTGGGACAAGGCACACGTTTTAGCAAAGAACATGAAAAAAAATGAGTCCAAATGAAAGCTGAAGAAGCTATCAAAGGAATGTATCAAAGAAAAAGATGAGTTACAATAAACTTGTGTGTCTATTCTACATGAATGACATAAAAAAATGAATTAGAGAAGTAAAAATGACACTATTTTTTAAAAAGTTCCAAGGTGATCTTCCAAAGTCAATTTAAAAAAAAAAAGTTACATTCACAGTATCTGTGACAGTTGGTGATCTCCCAAGTTTCTTCACCTCCTACAACTAAAAATAAGTGACAACCTGAATGTGAAAGCCATTACACTTAAAAGACAAAACTCTCCTTGTTTCTTCGTCCTAAGGTTTTAGTGGAAATCTCTGTAGTTCCATCTCATCTGATTCCTTCCTCCCAGTCAAAGAGAGCACGATTGATTTACTCACAGGAGCTGTTACCCTGATGCTGTGAATTGCCCAGGGATGAAGCCTACTCTGGAGAAGCGCTCCTCCAGCGCTGTGGAACTCCTTGCCTGAAAAAATGCATCACTACTCATGACTCCCACACAATTTTCCTTTCCCTCATATGCCAAGCTTAAAAGCAGAAACTCATAACCAAATTGGCATCAAAACAACCATTCCCCCAGAATTTGCATGTTGCATACGGAATGCTCTCATGTCAAAATGAGAATACAGCTCGAGAGGAAAATTGCTGAAGCATTGCAGGCCTGACTCTAATTGTGCTGATCTTATGGAAACAATGTCCCACTAAGACACTGTGCCTGTGCAGCACATCCCAGGCTGTGCATTCCAGGCAGCTTTCCTTGCACCAAAGAAAGGAAATGTGCACAGGACTATTTCATCCAGCATGCTCAGCCCTTCCTAGCAATGCAGGGTTCTTTTGCAGAATGCTTAATTCAGCTCGTTGAAGAGTCTTCCAACCCATCCAATGGTCTGAAAGACACAAAATGCACTGGGCTTCTATACTGCTTTGTGGGTAAATGTGTTTCTTATGCTAGATATATGTCCTAGGAAAGTGACTAAAGGGCTTCCAGGTACTGAAGACATCAATTTTTTGTTTTTCTCTCAAAATTACAGTGGCACAGCTGGTTCTCCATACAAGGTTTATGAATTATAAACTCACAAACCTGAATGGGAAAAAAAGCCAGGAGCAGAAAAAAAACTGAATCCATGTACAGAATATTTACCTAAAACAGCTAAGATGCTTGACATGAGAACCATTGATTTTAAGACTTGGGAAATAAAGGACAGTACTTCAATACATTAATGTAGAAACAGATAGAGAACAATATCTGGAATGGAATTTATTTCTATTTTTATTCTTATTTATCAAGGCATTTTTGTATTCCTGAATTCTTTAAAAAAAATAAAAAGCCAAAGCTGCAGCACTGGTATCCAAAATCTGGAGCAGACTACAGCCTTTTCAATAGTTGCTCTCAGTACAGATAAAGCAGGAATTTTCCCACCACATTTTGCAGTGAGGATGACACCAAGACAGCAACATATACACCTCAATACAAATTAACAAGGGCTATTATTTTGCCATTTATCATAAATCTCTCTCTGACAACATAAACCACATATTTCATTTCACATAAGAAGCAGCTTTACAGCAAGGCCCAACTTAGTGCACCTCCTGCAATTAGTAACAAAAAGCTTTCAAATAGTTTCTCAGATACTACTGACATTTCCTAAGAACACAAAATTTTACTAATTGCCATTCCGTTGAGTGACTTTTGCCTGAAGAACAAGACACAGAAATCTTTGCTCCAATACCAGCATCACCACCAATTCCTATTGACATCAGTAAGTGCCCTGAGACCTTCAATATTCACAGATTAGCTGAAGTCATTAGTCACAGTAGATCATATTGTTGCTGTTAGTCATTGATTTTCTATTTACGCTTAATGGCAAGTTTAGCACTTACCAAAGCTGCCAAATTAACAACATTGACTAGAAAACTGAACTAATTTAAGGAATAAAAATAAAAGTAAGTAACACAGTCCAAATTTTTCGACATTGTCAATATTTGCTCCTTGGAGCACGTCTGAGGAAAAAGAATCTTCTACATTGCTAAGTTCACTTTGGTCTCTATAGAGACAGCCCAGAAAAGTGCTAAAGTATGGCAAGGTTTCAAAACCCTGCAAAGGTTCCTTAGTCATACTCTTATTTAATTTCCCTGATAAAATTCCATTAGCTGGTTGTTTTCCTCCAAGAAGAATTCACTTCTTATTAGAAGGACTTCTTTGCTCTGAATCTACCTGATGCCATTGTCTCTGGCCAAATTATTAGAATATGCAAGAGTACAGGATATACCTTAATATAAAGCTTCTTTATTTGTGGGTGAGACTGTATTTGTGGCTTTATATAATCACCAACCACAAAGACAGCTCAATCCTTTAGAAAAAAAAGGCCTATTTCACATTTTAAAAAACTCGAACTTTACACTTTTGAATTCTCTCAAATTGCAGACTATCAAATAAGATTAGTTTAAAAGTTAGATCAGAAATTGTACTGGTAATATTTATATTTTTTTTCTAAAAAGTTATTTAACACAACTATGGTAAATCTTGTCTTTGAACAAAAGTAAAATCACAAATTCTTCTCTGGCATACTATGGTTATAAACTTGACATAAAAATGTTTAGTTTTGAAAAATAATAAAACCTAAGCTGGGAAGAATGTCAAAGAAATGGAAAAAACGCTTTTGCTGCTTACAAAGACGTCCACCTTTATAAGGGAAGTCTTGTGAAAGAATGAAAATAACCTTCTCTCCTCCCACCTTCCCCTCCCAAAGACCTTGTTTTCTTTTACTAGGAATAAGCAGTCTGATAAATTTTGCATTTTCACTGGCTAGGGTTGGAGTGGGACATTTAGCCAGGGAAAATTGCCTAATAAACTCACAGTCTGGCATTCTTAGCAAACAAAAAATGCCATTCTATTAAAGAAGCTTAGAAGATCTGAGGAATATAAAATCTAGCATCTACTGCCAAAAGCAATCCAGCAAAATAATTATTTTTCTTAATGAATATTTTATCCAGAAGACTCTCACCTCCCAAATTCCTGCAGCTGAAAACCTAAACTACAGAGGATGAAGTCAAAATATAGAACAATAAAACCCCCAACCCCTCCCCAAACCTTTTTCAAAATTCCCGAATCTTAAATAAATGAAATGAGAACTTGTCAGAAATCATTAGTATCTGTTGACTTTAGTAGAGTGTACTAACTAAATGCAAATACTATCAAAATGTAGCAAAGAATTTCAACTTCCTTTTTCACAGGATAGAGAGAACTGGCAGGGCCTCAGTTACTGTTTTCAGCTTTAAAGCACAACCCAGATGTTTTAGAGCATATTAAGAAATATCAGGTACTTCTAACTACTTCGCAGGAGCGACCTTAATTTTTTCCTTTCCCCTCACCCACCACCCTTTCAATTTCCTGTGATACTTTTTGGTTGTAATTTTTAATCCTCATTTGTATTGTTTTCAGAAGTTTTTATAAAATGCTTTACAGAGGGGATCTGTTAGGGCTTTATTTTAATGAACCACTGAAGACTAAATGTTCACTATATAGGTTTGTGCATTTGCAAGAACAGGAATCCACTCTCAGTGACACAAGTGGTCCCAACAAATCTTACAAGGAGGAAAATAAGGAGGTAAAAAAGAAAGTCTCCAGCATGACCCTGTTAGGAGTCATATGTGGAATAAAATAACTGGAACAGCAACACACAGAGCTGTCAAGTACCTCTGACTGACTGCCATGCATCATGTTTTCTGTGCAGTTCCCATTCTAAACTCTATAAAATAGGGTGTAAATGAAATTAAATGTTCATACAAATGCCCCATAGTAGAGAAAATAGAACCCTGATATTCCAGCATATTTCTACTACACTGGTGATAAACCCACTGACTCTGGCTGTAGTCATGCTATCACAAATGACAGACATTAAAACCATTTTTTTAATCCTATAAATATTGCAAACCTTTTTACAGGGTTTTTTTTTCCATACAAATCACATCCTTGAACAAAGCAGAGTTCTTCCCATGAATAAAAGATTATGCATAAGGAATAACAAAAGGACAGAAATAATTGTAAGAAATAAAATGCTGATGATAATTGACATGAATGTATTATGCTAGAGCATGACTATTTGAAATCAACAGACCTACAATTTGAGTATAGCCTTAGAAGGCAAGTAAAGAAATATAGACATTAATATATTATATTATTCACTCCTGCACCATTTTCTGAAAATCACACAGCACAAAGTTTACAGAGATCTTTTGTTTTCAGATGAAAAGGACTTCTTAGAGCTACTCAGCTGCGTGTTTTTCAGTACTACCATATGCTAGTGGATACAGAAGTAGATCTGCTTGAATGTAGGAGATGCACATTTGATGATTTACTGGAAGTTACTGTGCTGTATAAAACACTTCTAATCTAGCATGACTAATCATTTGACAGTGTTTATGTTCAGGGGGAAGAGCTACATCTCTTAGGACCTTCACCCTGACAGCCTCTGTGTAGCCAAAGGCTTTGCAGGAGGGTAATTTGCTAGCTCTCAACCCTGAGATGGCCAGCTTGGAGGGTGATTGGTGGTAATTGAGGGACCTATCCATACAACTGTATCTTTTGGCAATGCTAGGATAGACAAGGCACGAATATCTAAGAAAGGAGGATTAACCAATGTCATTTTGCTAGTGGGTGAGTGAGGCATAGATCAGTGAGATGGCTCATGACACTAAGAGAAAGCAAAAGTAAAGCCAGAACTTTCAAAATCCTCAAGTCTTTTAACTTACTGATTTAGCCTTCTTTCTTTTAACTTACCTTCATGTCTGCTGTTTCCCACTGTGTTATACCACCACATCAAGTGTGTCTCTCTCAGCCTTAATGTTACACAAGAAAGCAAAATATCATAATGCACTATTTTCCAAAACCCTTTAAAATGTTGCTGGACAAGCATGATGTTGATTTGTGGTTGGTGGTGTTTTAAAAATGCTGCATTCTCTTTTTGAAATTATTTTTTGATGCAAACAGGGTAATTCATGAGTACTGCCAGTTAAATTCTTAACTACATCAGGTTTTATGTATGAGTTTCCAAACTAAGAGTTTAATAACACAGCTGTCAGTGCAGCTAAAGTTAGGAGAACTTTAAAAGCTGTCTTTCAAAAAAGGTGTCTTAAATCTTATGAAGGATAAAGCATGAAAAACTAATTTGATGGAAAAGAATCCATAGATCTTTGGCACTGGACATTTACCTCCATTTCCTCTAAATTCCTCTGATTTAAATGGAGGTATGAATGATGGGAGAAAAAAGTTCTGTGTCTGCTACACACTTCTGAAAGAAAAATTTCTGGTTCAGTTCAAGGGTTGACCTATTACTCAAAGCCCCCTGATGGGAATGAACTAGTCACCTCGAAGAATTTTATTTTTCTCTTCTCTTCTCCTTTCCACTTTGAAAGAGAAATTGCAACCTCTGCTTGGGACATGTTTAATTTTACCCATATAAGTGCTATAGATGATGAAGCATAAATATTACTGCTTCATTAATTACCATGATCAGACAAATTCATCAAGAGTCATAGTGAGAGCAATTACATAAAAAATTAACCAGAGAGAGAATCATAGATTCATAGAATCAAAGAATCATTTAGGTTGGAAAAGACCTTTAAGATCATTGACTCTGACCATTAATGTAGCACTGCCAAGTTTACCATTAAACCACATCTCTAAGAACCACATCTACATGTCTTTTAATACTTCCAGGGATGTTGACTCAACCACTTCCCTGGGCAGGTTGTTTCAGTACTTGACAGCCCTTTCAGTGAAGAAAATATGCCTGGGGTTGTTGTGACCCAAGTGCAGGACCTGGAACTTGGTCTTGTTGAACCTCATACCACTGGCCTCAGCCCATGGATCCAGCCTGTCCAGATCCCTCTGCAGAGCCTTCCTGCCCTCCTGCATATCAACATTCCAACCCACTTTGTGTCATCTGCAAACTGAGTGAGATTGCTTTCAACGCCCTCATCCAGATCATTGATACACATATTAACACCTCTTGTGATCAGCTGCCAGCTGGATATAACTGCATTCACTACCACTCACTGGGCTTGGAAATGCAACCAGTTTTGTGCCCAAGGAACAGTTCACCCATCTAAGCCATGATCAGCCATTTTTTGCAGGAGAATTTTGTGGGAAATGGCATCAAGGGGTTTACTAAAGTCCAGGTAGACACATCCACAGCCTTTCCCAGCAAACAAAGTTGGAAAAGTTTTTTCTCAAGCTGTATGGTTACCCATAACTAAGGATAATTAATCAAAATTTTCAACTGCTTTCAAAAATGAAAGTGGTTCTACATTTTGCCAGAATATATTTTATTTGCAGAATATAACTTACTTTCAGGTTAGCTTAATTTCAGTAAAACATTAACCTGGTTTCATTTTCTGCTATGTTGTGTCCAGTGGAGCTGACATACCAACAACTCTTGCGGTGCTGAAGTCTGCAAGGAGGTGCAGTGACCTCTGGTCAGCTCAGCACTGCTGTAAATTGAGAGAGTTGTCACTGCTGGTGATTTAGGTGGACTGTGCATGCAGAGACTGTGGCTTCTGTAGTGCAATGAGTGAATGTTTGCTGAGGGCTGCACCAGAGTCCATCCAACCTGTCCAGAAGGCGAAGACCCACTCTTTCTCTTTGGGCACTGTTAGAACTACTTATGAGCTACATCCTCCCAGGTGGGTTAGTGTGAAGAGAAGTACAGTACATGAAGTGCTGAAACGATTTTTCTGTGCAGCTTTGTGTATTATTTTGGCTGGGACATGTGGCATCCACATGGAGTTCGCAGAGCACACAGTCACGGTCACGTGTTTTCCCTTCCATTGCAGCACATGTGCTGATTTACTTGAGCTCTATTGCCTTGTTCATCATTCAGTACAATTGCACTGAATTCCTAGAACTAAGTAACTAATGAAATAAATTGATAAATTAATAAAACCCGTTGTATCTTAATTTATATCCTACTCAGAGAATTACCTCTTTTTGTGGTAGTTCAGCACGTGGACTCTCTGATCTTAGAGGACTTTTCCAACCTTAATGATTCTAAGTTTCTATAATTCTTTGACTATTTGAAAGCTAGTCGTTTAGATAAGTTTATGATGCAATTTAGTTTTGTACAAGATTCAGGCAGACACGCTTTCTCATGTTGATTAATGTTCTTAATAACTGTTAATTCTTTCATCTCTATCTAAATTGGGGCTCTTGGCAGCTGTAATGTTTCTTAGAAACAGCTTTATTGCACAAGTATATTTTTAGTTACTTTTTAAAAAATCATATTATTTTGATAAGAAGAGAATCATGAAGCCAAATAATATTCTTACTGTGGCAAATTCTTGATGCTTATTTTTAGCGGGCAAAATCTTCTCATTAAATTTTTGAAGTCACTTGAGCACACTTATTAAAAGCCATTTCTTAACAAAGGCAGAACCTAGCTGGGCTTTACCTGCTTCATACTTTTTCTCAACCCAGAGTTTACTATTTACATCAAAATTTGTCCTGGAATGTATGGAACTCTCATAATCTATTTTTTCTCTCTCTCTTATTTTTTGCCTTTTCAGAAACGTCTTCATTTTGTAAGTTCTAATATAGATTGATTATTATTTTGGGAGCAGAATTATATGCCTCCAAAGCATCCCGAGTCAGTCTGTGGAGGAGAAATTCATTCTATCTCCATGCACTGTAAATAAACTATATGCTAAAGAGATCAGCCTTTTTAAATATCATCATGTCTTTTTTATTTTATGCATCTTCATCTTTCCAAGCTCAATAAGCAAACTGTTATGATTCAGACTAGAAAAGAGAAAAAACAAACAAACAAAATGAATTGCAGTATTAGCTCTGCTTTCCAAATCATTAGGCATTTTAAATTAGATTATGACACTATATTCTCTCAGCTAATATTTAGTTTTCCCTTACCAATTGCCACTGTGAAGTATATTTAATATAGTCCACAACTAGAGGGAATTTGAACAAGATTACTTTAGGTCCATAGTTCTGCAGAAACTATTGTCATCCACATTTAGCAGCTTCTAAGTCAGCAGTTAATCTTCCAGCCAAGTTCTAAATCAATCCTGATTCTTAAATCACTCTTAAATTTTGAATGATCATTTGACAGCACTGATACTGAAATCAGTGTTCCTTCAAGCATTCTTGTCCTGAATACACTCTAACAAAATTTAATCCCCCAACCCAGTCCCAGCTCTCAAAATCCCAGTCAATATTGTTCCACATTCCCTCTCCAACAGCAGCCCTGCTCCTGGATCCCCATATCCTCTTCTCCCAATGCCCTACCTCAAAGTTTCTTCATGAGTTCCTTCAGCAACTTCAAAATATTTCAGAAAGCAGCAGAATATCTCAGATAAAAGGCAACAGACAAGCCATGGGAAGGCAAAGAGGAACCTTCATTGTTCAGGGAAGGGAGAAAAGAGAGCAAATCCAATTCCATCTGCTGAAAAATGTCACACAAGACAGCAGATATTAGGAGAACCAGATGGCTCTTTGTCAGGTCATAAGCCACTGGGATAGGGATAAATCAGAAGAGCTCTCCCTCAGACACAAACTTTGTATATTCTGGGATCTTTCTCTGGAGAAAATCCCATCACCAAGACTAGAACTGATGAGTGTATAACCCAAATGCATCAAAATCCTTTGAGAAAATCAGCATTCTACACAACATCTAGAAAACAATAACAAAAAGTTATGCTTGCTCCAGGTAAAGTTCATTTGCTGCAGACAAAATCTGCATGAGAGACAGGCTTTGGCTTTACACCTGCCTGTGAAAATAAAAGCTTTGCAAACCCCTGTCCTTTGGCTGACAGAAATAAAAGATGTGTGAGAAGCTGCCAGAAGCTTCCTCCAAATCCAGCAGAGCCAGTTCCAGACAGCTCTAAGATGGACATGCTCCTGGCTAAGGCCAGGCCAATTAGAAGTGGTGGCAATGCCTCTGTGACAGCATATTTCAGAAGAAGGAAAAAGAAGGTATTGCAGAGTTGTAATAGTGGCTGGAGAAAAGCAGGGTGAGAATATATGAGAGGAACAACTCTGCAGACACCAAGGTCAGTGAGGAAGGAAGGGCAGGAGGTGCTCCAGGTGCCAGAGCTGAGATTCTCCTGCAGCTCGTGGTGCAGCCCATGGTGAAGCAGCTGAGCCCATGCAGAACCATGGCGATGCAGAGATGCACCTACAGTGTGCAGAGAAGCCCCAGGCTGGAGCTGGTGGGTGCCTTAGAGGAGGCTGTGAACTTGTGGAAGGCCGTGCTGGAACAGGCTCCTGGGCAGGAACCTGCAGAGAGAGGAGCCCATGCTGGAGGCAGGTTTGCAGGTAGGACTCGTGATCCCATCCCGTGGGACAGCCAGGCTGGATCCTGTCCTTGCACACCACAGAAGAGTGCACCCTGCGGAGCACTGACCCACATTGCAGCAATTTGTGGAGGACTTTTGGCCATGGGATGGACTCCTGTCCAGACAGGTTAGAGATAAGAAAAAGGCTCTTCACCCAGAGGGTGGCTGGGCACTGGAACAGGCTCCCCAGGGAAGTGGTCACAGCACAAACCTGACAGAGCTCAAGAAGGGTTTGAACAATGCTCTCAGGCACAGGGTGTGATTCTTGGGGTATCCTCTCCAGAGATAAGAGCTGGACTCAATTCTTGTGGGTCTCTTCCAACTAACCTTATTCTGTGATTCTGTGTAATGCTAAACCACAGTTAAAATAATTTATTATGTTAGTATTTTTCCAATTATGATTACAGTCCTCATTATTTCTTTTGCTACTATTTTTGATCCCTGCTTCCCTCATCTATCTGTGCTATCCATCCATCAGTGTTTTGTTTTATCATAATTACTTAGTTTTTGCTTTTCTGATATTTGGCCTGAAGGGCCTATTTCATTTTCTCTTCATACAGCTTAATTTCCTTCCTCTCTAAATCTCTAAATTGCTATGTACAAAATACATTACATTGAATACATGCTGCTATAGAAGCTGAGAATAAATGGTTTGGCACCTGGTAGATGCTGAGTTGCCAAGTTACCACTCCAGATATCTACAGTCTCATTGTGGAAATTCTAGTAGCATTCATCCTTTGCTCACAAACACTATAGAGTTATAGGAAATAAACAATCATAATGAATAGAAAATACTACAATTTAAGAAGATATGAAAAAAAATCTAACAAAAAACTCCTGGAATGGTTTTGTTAGACCTTGAACATCCTGAATTACTTCCTTCAATGCTAGTGTCCTTAATTAAATGCTTACCAGCTCTGTACTAACTCCAGGGTAAAATTACAATCCTTGATCTTTTCATTGGGATTTCTAAACTCTCCCATTCACCAATTTCAATTCTCTTTGTAGAGAAAGAAAGGCTGCAAGAATTAGGTTTGTTCAGGCTAGAAAAGAGAAGGCTTCAGGGTGACCTAATCCCAGCCTTCCAGTACCTGAAGAAGGAGAGGGACTTTTTACAAGACATGTAGTGACAAGACAAGGGTGATTGGTTTGGCAACTTCCAATAATTTGGAAAGTTTGGCAACTTCCATACATTTTGGGGGAATTTTTAAAAATGAAACTAGTCTATCTGTGGTTTAAACTATGTATCAAATTCCTAACCTGAGATGAGTAAATATAATATCTCTAGCATAATTTACTGAAACCTAACCTCTTTCTAGATCCCTCTTCGCCTTTGTTTCAGAATAATTTGAAGCAACAACATTCACAAATTGGGGGTTATTTTATTTCTGAAGTTATTTATTACTAAATAGCAGCAACATTTTAAAATTTGCTTTTCCAGCAAAATCATGTAATCAGATGATGTCAATTGAAGCGGGAATCAGGAATCAATAAGGAAACGTATGGAAAGCATAAGAATAGATGTGGTAGAAATATTATTGTCAGTCTTGCAAGAATGTTCTGTATTTATATTGTCTTGGGTGGGATTTAATATTTTATTTGACATTTACTGTTTTTCCCAAGCAGCACTCTAACACCTTGATGTCCTTTGTCTTGGTTGCTTGAATGAATTATGGCATTAATGGTTTCTTTGGGCTTGGACTGGTTTTTGTATGCATTTGCCTTGGTTTTGTTTGTTTAATTCTTGCTGTTCTTATTTTATCTTTAATTAGTTCAGTGTTCCTCTTTCCACTCCAAGTTGCACAGTGCTTTTTGAAGTAGCAAAGAAGTAGGTAAGGAGGGAATAATTCTGTTCTTCAGGAAATGGTGACATTTTGCCTTTTTTGTCCATTATGGAATGGAACTAAAATAACCTATAAAACATATTTTCAAAAAACATCATTAAAAACATTTGGGGGAATCATATTACTTTGTTACAAAAAACCTAAACATTTTATTATTAAAACATTTTGAAAAACACATGATTTGTATTCAAATAGAAGTTACTTTAAAAGTAAATTTGGAAATAAATTATTCAAAATTTCCACAAATGTCAAAATGAGACAAATCTCTACATGAAAAAATGTGCCAAGTTATCCAGAATTTCCAAATATATTACTTTCTTTTTCTAATAATTTTGTCAAGATTCAGTACTCTCCACACCAGGGTAACCTTCAGGCAATACAAAGCAGCCATTTCAAAAAGAAACACTATTACTTCTGTCTCTTAGAGAAACCTTTCTGCCTTCCCTTTGCACCCCACTCACCTGCTTCCCTATTTTCTTCTGAACAGCACTGAACAGCAGCACTGTCTTCTCTTTGCTCAGGTTTCTGGCAGCCCCTCTCCTGGTAACTCCTGTTCGTGGCTGACATCAACTTACAGGGCTCTGACTCATTTTATAGCTTCCCTTCAAGTTGGCTTTCTTGCCTACCTTTGAATTGGCAACATCTGTTATGGCTTTGTCACAGCCAAAGTGCAGAACTGTCCCCATCTGCAATGACTAACAGCCATGCTTTACACCACCCCACTTTTGGCATGTGGCTTCCCTGGCTCCAGCTGGTCTTTTTCTGCCCTCAGTCTCCATAATTTCCATTTCTTCTCCTTCCGTCAGGGCTTCAGTAGGTTCACAGGTCTTTGACATATTTTATTCCCCCATAGACCCATTCTGACCCAAATTCAACTGCTATCCTGATACTGATGCACCCTACATAGCATCCTTCTATCCCAATAAAAATGTCAATCCTTTTTGGTTTGTCTCCCCATTTCTGTCAGTCCAATGCATCCAAAACATTTTCTTTTCCAAGTTTTCTCTGCCACTGGGCTTTTTGCTAAGCACTACCCTTTCTGCTATACCAGTTTATAGTTAGGTATTGACTCTGATTCACAAAGTATGTGAAGCTTTACAGAAGTTTATATTTTCCTGATAATTTTCAACCAAGATTAGTAAGGACACACCTATCAGACACAAACATTCTTCAGTAATTCATCTTTCATTTTGATTTTTGCAACATCCTGAAATTGGGACTGAGCTTGAGCTGCTTGAGAATTGGGCAGGGTAATCATGAAGAAATTGGACTGGAACAAAGGACTCAGGGAGAAAGGGCAGGTAAAGGCATAATTTATCAATACTCAGAGAAAGAAGCAAAAAATGTGTACCTGCTTGAGTGCATACTCTCTGGAGTTTTACATGGAACCTGGGATTCCCGATTGTCACAATTTTGTTCCCAATTAAACAACAATTTGGTCTTTTGGTGGTTAACTATTGTTGCTACCAGTCACTTTAATTTCTCAAATGGCAGAAATTCACATGAATCTAAATACTGTTACTCTGCTGGTGAAATACATGACACTCAGAGTTAACATAAGATGATGGTGTTCTTTTTACAGCATACCTAAGAATCACTGGAAGAAAGTTTGTCTACAGAGAAAATTTAAGTCAGGAGGCATATATCTCTTCAGCAAAATGGGTAAAGTAGAAAAGCAAGTGAATGGTTAAATTTGTGGAAGAAGATGAAACACCAGACGAAAACACATTCATCTTCATGAGCCCTTTAAACCCCTCTCCAACCACAGCTGAACTCCTTGCACCATGACTTAGCAAAGCACCCTTCAAGGGAATGGAATTAAAGAAAATCCCATAGTGTGTTCCAGTGGACATGAAATACCTGCTCTGGGGTTGGATTGGGGTTTTATATTTAAGGTGATTGCCACATGCCAAATTCCCACTTCCTTTCTTGCAGATACTGTGAACACTGTACCAATTAGAAATAGAAAAATTGCACTTTCTGTAAAGTTGCTCTGCCTGGAGTCTGGACTGCAGAAGTGCTTAGCATGTGTGAGTTGTGTTCATGCCAATGGAAGCTGTGCTTCATATTCTAATAGTATGGGTACTGCCTACATATTTAATGGAAGAGTTCTGGGGCTGGTTATTTTTCAATTTAATTTTCCTGCCTGTAGTTTAGATGTCTTCCATTTGCACATAGAACAGCAACAGCACACTCTCATCTCAGGAAGATCTTGAGAAGATTCAGTCATTAATACACACCTGATTGAGTGAGGCCCCAGCTGAGAGCTTGTGAAGGAGATCCAGACCTAGTTACAACTGACATACTGACTTCAATCACTCTGAGGATCTTCAGAGCAGGCTCACAGGGCATCAACACCATCATTCCTATGTAATGTTTGCCAACATTAAGCACAGTCACCTTATAATTATGTCTTCAAAACACATTTTGAAAATTAAGTAAGCTCTAGAAATGATGGGATGAACATAAAAATATTATATAATTAGTCATTCAATAGGCATTACCAATTTTGTGCACAGGAGGAGACAAACATTTTGTAAAAGAAAAAGAAGCATGTGAACATATCCAAATGTATATGTGAAATAAAATTAATGATGGCTGATGAGGCATCCTTTTTTATTAAACTTCTTAACTGGCAAGTGTTTGACCATATTGTTTCAGTAGTGTTATTCTAATGTAAGTATATGTGTATAAATTGAACTGATGAATATTCTGCACATACTCGTGATTTCTATTGATTTCAGCTGATTTCTGACTGGTTCTTCTCATTAATTTCTCACTGGTCCCCAGTACATGATAATATGTTTTGCTGCAGTAATGCTGATTTCTCAGCCTAACTTCTAGTGAATAAAACCCGTAATACATTCAGTGCAGAGCAAGTATAGCACATTTCAAGGAGTCAGCACAGTCAGCTCAGATCACTTCTTGTGCATTAGCAACAAAAGTTAAGCTCAAAAGCTGTGTTGTAGCTCAGAATCTCTGAAGCATGACAGACCATTCCCGGTGTTTTCTAGTGACACCTTTTGGTGATAAACCCATGGTCTGTGACCTGACTGAATGCACAGACTTGTTCCTCTCTTTTCTGTTGGCATATCTTCCCCAGCAATGAGTCTATTTAAAGCCCCTTTTAGCGGCTGAAGAAGAAAACAAAAGAGAATTTAAACAATTTATAATTTAAATAAGAGTTGAACAGAGTATGCAGTAGCAATGCAAAGTATAAGCAATCAGGATAAACTCTGAAAGTTAACCCTGTCTGTAGGCTAGGATTAATGTCCTTGTATCACAGCTAGGATTACATCTGGCAAAGGTTGAACACAAAAAGTTATCTTTAGATTTAAGACTTCAAATTTCAGAAAAAATTAAGTGATGAACTGGCCAAGGTCCACTGAAATACATGAGTCCAGGAGGTACACGGTTACAGTGATTACCTTACAACTGAGGTTTGAAATAAAATGATCCAAAGTCAGGTTTCAAGAAAAAATAGTCATTATAGCAGCACTACCATAAAATCCTTGCTTGGCCAGATCGATTTGAGTCTTTTGAATGTCTTATTTAATAAGGTACACATCTGTACTTCAGTTGTACTTTGATTGTTGCAGTTTAATTATCTTAATTTTATCCAGTGTGACACAATGCTAGGAGGAATTACTCATTTACATATTTGTTAACTCTTATGTCTCTTGATTCATAGATATTTAAACCTACGTAGGACTATGGGACTATTGTGATCATCTAGATGGATTTCTTGTAGAACATAAGCTGTAAGCCCAATAATTCATGTCTCAAATCAGTAAACTCTGTTTGAGGTACATCCTTCAGAACAAATACTTTGCTATATCCCTTCTTCTTGCCTGTGCATGTTCTTGTTGCTTCCCTTGGTTTTTCCTCTTTAAAAAAATGTCTATTTTCATCCGAAAACTCCTAGCAAAAACCCTTTTTCTTAAATCACTCACAAACCACAGCTGTCACTTATTAGACACTGCATATGACAGTCACAGATATGCTTACTTTTTGAGCCCCTGCTCTGTACCAGCTCTGACCACTTAGTGACAGGGCAGGGATAATCCAGCTCCTGTGGCGTTGTACATGGACGCGTTACGCACAAAGATTGTGATTCTGTGATAGAGTTTGTCATATGTGCAGGAAGCAGGAAGGCAGGTGGAGAGTTATCATGACCTGTCTTGAAAAGTTCTTTTAAGTGCTCTTGTTACTGCTACGGCCACAGAAATCTTGCCAAAAACAGGGAGACCCCAGGGATGTAATATTATAGAAGTCTTTATGTACCTTTCTGACTAGAAAAAATGAATGGCTGACATCTTTTTGTGCAGGAGTGCAGAAGTGTTTCCAGGGAGGAATCATTGTTGATATAGACCAGAATTAAACAGAATAGAAAGTGGATCTATTCCCATCCTTTCCTAGTATGTGAGCACCTTCTAAGGCACCAGCAGCAGCTACTCTCTGTAGAGAAGTTTAATTGGCATACACAAATAATGGTCTAGAAATACATTTATCTTTAAATACAGAAGAGCCAGATCTGCTGGCAAAGAGAAAAGAAAGCTGGTGGGAAGTAGAGAGGAGACCCTTCAATTATGCTTTCTAAGATTTCCTTCCTTCCTTCCTTCCTTCCTTCCTTCCTTCCTTCCTTCCTTCCTTCCTTCCTTCCTTCCTTCCTTCCTTCCTTCCTGCCTGCCTTCCTGCCTTCCTGCCTTCCTGCCTTCCTGCCTTCCTGCCTTCATATTTCTGAACCCAAGGGACAAGAGTTGAGATCAAGACAGCTTCTTATCAAAATATTCATTATATTCTTCTGTATGAAGCATGAAAAGTAACCTGGAGACTGGAGGAGCACAGCAACAGCCCTGTGATCTCTAAAGCAAGTTGTATAGAAAACTACTGTCCATCCCTTGAAGAAGAAACGTTGCATGTCCCCTTACCCTTGGTGCAACAGAACTAAAGAGGATACTGTTGAACCAAATACACCATAATATAAGCTTGTTCTCCATCAGAATGCTATATTTACTGTATGCACTATGTGTGTGCATATATATTTATATAAACAGTATGTATATGTGTACCATACTTGCTGTATGTACTACATTTTAAACTACTGTAAGGTTTTAATGTTTCATGAAATATGATTTTTCATCCTATGTCCAAACCATTCTGGTCTTTCCTTTTATGTGTCAAGTGGTGCTTATAAATTCCTAATAATGATATACATTATAATTATAAATTCCTAACAATTCCTTCCTTCTGTGAAGAATGCAACAAGAATTAAAGCTGCTTTCAACTATAGATACCCTGAGTGAAGTGCATTGAGCTGCACTTTTCTCTGACTGTTGGAGCACTGCAGTGTTGCAAGAGGAAAAGACAGGATTTATCCATGAAAATCAGATGTTATAGCAGCAGAAGAAATTATGATAATGTGCATAATTAACAGCAGGTACCTCTTACACTTTTATCTCAAGATTTTACACATAGGGAGATTTTATGTTGCAGTCATGCATAACATCTGCAAATGACATAACCTGTTCATATGAACAATGCTGATACTGAATTTATGGTAAGCTGGGTATGCTGAAATGAACAGCTTGAGTGATTCAAAAAACTACAGTAAATGGCTTCTGCCTTCTCTTCAATAGCAATTTTTTAAACTTTTCTGGCACAATTTTATTTCGTTGCTTTATACTTATTGAGAATTTTCATTAGACAATCCCAAAATTCTGAGACTGAACATGCCTAAAAGAGGAAAACTGTACTGTTTTTAAAATAAAATAAAATTGAGATTGAATTAATAGTCAAATCAGTGAAAAAGCAGAGTCAGACCTACTGGGCATCTGGGCTCAGATACAACCATATGCTTGGAATTATTTTAAAGGCCTTGCTACACTGAAGACTCTTCTCATTTGAGTTATCCCTCTCTAAAGAGCTTTCTAAAACACAGTCCAAGTCAGCTTAGCTAAAGCATGTTATGTTTAATATAAAAGAGGTAAGGAAACTCATGTTTAGGTGTTATTTCAACCAACTTCAGAAGTACTATTATGCCACCTGAAATATAAATATATATATATATACATATATATAGATATGTATGTGTATATATGGAGAGAGAGAGAGAGACATATAGATATAAAATTAGGATTCAATGCACTGTTCATTGAAGCCAGTGGAGGTGCACTTAATGAATTGTGCATGCAGTCTCTACAGAGTCAAGTGCAACTTGGTACCTTGCAGGAATACTCTCGTCTGAGTAGACAAATGTGAAATCAGAAGTTTTATCAAGCTTAACCTTCATCGGTGATTACATTAATCTTGCTTATAAAATTGGATTTTAAAGACAAGATTCTCAGGTTAGGCTTTAAGCTTATTCCATTGTCTCCTAAATTGCTTCTAAAACGGTAAGGTAGTAGACAAAATCAGGGATAAAGTGCTGAAGAATGCTGCATAAATCTATAAAAATTGTGTCTGCAAAAGAAAGGAAATTTCTGTGTATTAATGGAACTGTGCAGCATATCCATGATGCTACTTTTTATGGGTATACTTAGAAGCAAGATGAAAAAAAGAAAATTGTCTTTCTGCAACCAAAACAGAAATGCAGTTTACTGTTTACACACTATAAGTTAATTATTCCAGAAACTTAATGATTCTGGTAAACCCAGTACACAATTATGGTACATCCAGAATTTCCTGACTTCTGTATTGTTTTTCAGCATCAAATACCACGAGATCTTTAAAGAGGTTGGGGGTTGATTATTGTCTTGGAGATGTGAATAAGCCTCATAACATATATAGGTGTGTCAATCCATGGTGCAGGACCTATAGAAAGCATGCAGGATCAGATGTTCTTAACCACTGCACCCACTGGCAGGGGTGGGAGTTTAAATTTATGAGTATTTTCAAAGCAGAATATGTATATTACTTAGGTATAACCAGAATATGACATTATTTTTCCTTCGTACAAGGACAGAAGCTTATGTCATACTTATGTTGAACTCATCTGGGGGACCGGGAAGTTGAAATTTGAATTTTTCATTCAGAGTTCAACTCAACTGTGTTAGACTGGTAGTCCCCTGGTTTCCACTCTGCCCTGACTTTAAAAGCAAAGACAGCCACTGCTTCCTCCTTTGCTGTGTCTGTCAGGGAGGTGGTAAGAGAAGTCTGGTAGCTCTGCATGCAAAATTACAACCTCTGGCAGTGTTGTAAGGCAAGAACTTGAATGCTGGTTTTATGGACCTGATCCTGAATATGAAAACAGGAGCCTGGATTTTGGCATCTAGATTATGAATCCCTTTGCTTTAGGTTTCAGATTCCCTGTGCAGCATGGTGGGCAGCATGGCAATCCAATAAATCATATAAACTTTACGCAACTGAGAAAAAGGCAATGCCTAATAAAATTCTTAAATGTCACCCCTTTCCAGATCTAAAGGTTAAAGCCAAGTTCAAGTTGACAGCTCTGAGCACTGAGAACCAACACCCTGCAGAACCAGGGGGGTTCTGGGGCATCCCTGGGGGTCTTCATCAGCTTTTTTTTTAATTCTGAGCTATTCCCCGAAGCCTTCTATTTCTCAAAAGCCTGAAATCTTAACATTGATTTTAATCAAGCAATACTATTTCATCATTCCACAGAATTATTACTGTTTTCACTAAGACAGTTTCTTTGTGGAATAGTAATATTCAGACTCCATGCTTTAAATCCCTACCTTACTAACTGTTAGAAAAGTAAATTTCTTAATATGTTTCCATGAAGAACTGATAGGAAGAAGACACAATTTATAATCCTGGTAATTGCAAGTCTTTAGTTTTCAGATCTACATAAAAATGCCAGTTTGGATAAGCTCTTTCTTTATTAAATGTTATTTTATTTTTATCTGATATCCAGTTTTTCATATACAGAGGAATTTCATGTTTGAAAAATAGTCAACAGCAAGAAGATGACACAACCAAAGACACATTAAGGTATGTTTTTCAAACAAGTCAGGGACTTAGAAGTGTAGAAACCATCTAGGCTACTCTGACTGCAGAAAATAAAGAGCATTACAATTTAAATTACATCATTCTGTTTTATTGACTCTTTGGCTATGCTGAACATCAATAACTCTTTTTCTTTAACTTTTCCTCCCAAGTCACCCTGAATTTATCTCGGGTTTTTGACAGAGAACTGTACAAATCCCTCCCATAAAAGAGAGATCTGTCAGTAGCATGGCCTCTACCCAGCACCACCATGCCAAGAGAATATGGGCTATATGCATGTGATCCACCAGCTCCCTAAGTGTTTATACTCCAGATGTATTTATGCAGAATCTTCCCTCCAGATACATCATTCTTTAGAGTACATTTGAGGGGAGAAAATGCAGAGGGAAAAAAAATGCTTTCTTTAAAAAAAAAAAATATACCAAGGATCTTTGGTTCGACCCTTTAATTTGGTCCATTGCCAACACCCTTGATTTCCTTTATCTCTTGAGCTGAACCATCCAATCAGTCTTATTTGGGACAGAGCTCAACAGGCCTATGTGAAGTTTGGTTCAATCCTCCTTGAAGAGTTAACAAGAGATTGATTCAGCAATGCTATACAAAGCATACATCTACCAGTTTACCTGTACCCACACATGGAATGTTTCACTGGCTAATGGACTATAACATTTGTTTTTCTATTTATGGAACACCCTATGGAATAGATGTGAGATTCATAATTCATTGTTCCTGTCATGGTGCAAAAGGAGAATTCCCACTGCAGGGCTGTCTGACTGCATGGCCTGGGGTCTGACTCTCTGCCCTCAGCAGATCTCCAGCTCTGATCTGAGTAAAACCAGCAGACATCACATAAGGGTTATATTCTGTTATGCATCATCAAGGAAAAGCATTTCTCTTACTTGTTTTGGGCTTGTATATGCTTGGCTTTTGTATTCATAGCCTGTTTAGTTCTTGCTTTATTGTTTGATGTACGTAAAACAATCTCTTTAAAAAGTAATAAAAATTACATAATCTTCTTTCAGAAAGGGCAGAGAAGGGAAAAAAATCCACAAAACAAATTCTTTTTTGTGATAAAAGTCAGGATTCTGTCAAATATATCCTGGTACTTATAATCTATTCTTTGCATCTAAAATTATGAAATACTTTGGACAAAGAAAAGTACGGAATGAAATTAATAAACAAATTCAAAGAAAATGTTTAGTACACAGAACCTTCATGTCTATAAAAAACTTACACATCAACACTAAAGATGACTCTTTTATTAAAGAGTTGTATTTTGTCTTCTTTTTTTTTTTGAAGGATATTTGTTTTCCAGATTCTTATATTTATAGAAGACATCATCATTCCTGCAGTGTGTGTCTTCTGATAAGGCTGTGTTAAGCATGTGCTGCTAATGTATATGCCTCACAGAACTCTTCATTACATACTGGAACTCAGCAATTATTCTCTTTTAGAGGAATGATTTAAACTGTGCTCTTTGAGTAAAACCAAACACTGTGACTGATTTTAAATGCTCTGGCATGCAGGTGAGGCTGCTTGCATCCCAGAGCTGTGTGCAGGCAGGGCTGGAGAGCAGACGTGGCTCTGTGCTGCCACAGGGCAGTGCTGCCAGTGAATTAAAGCCCACAGGATTGCATCAGCTGTACCACTGCTTGGAACCCCAAAGTGAACTCCATAGTCTATCAAGAGACAGCTCCTTTTGCTTTCTTTGATGCACCTAAAATGACTTGCAGATGTGTGTTGGCAGTCACAGCTCTTGCTGAAGGCAGTTGGGATTGCAAGTACTCATCTCAAAGTGATTAAAGATCAGATTTATGTAAAATATAAATATTTCATAAAGTAGCTGTCAGCCCATTCTGAAGTGAAAACAAGTGTAAGAGCTGACTAAAAGCTTTGTTTGGTGTTTAGATGAGAACAACTGCTATAGTTTTGCTCTTTTTTTTTGTGTTGATATCTATTATTTTAACTGTGTCTGTTTGATAATCTGTATGCCTTAATCCATACAATTCTTGAATTAGTTATGTGGCTGTTAAGCCAGGTGCAGTTCTTTTGCCATGTTAGCAAGAGCCCAAAGATGGTTGTCTTGGTTGAGGACTGCAGTCAGCCCAATGAGGCAGCACTTCTGCTAATGTGCTCTCATGAGTTTTCCTGTGAAGCCACACAGAAATAGAACTGCTTTTCCTTCTTAGAAGCAGAATCTGCCCAGCATCTCTACAGCTGAAACTAGTCAAAGGGTCGCTCTTGCCCACAGGCTATTTTTTCTTCCCACAGTTATTTAGCCATAGGAAAAGATTATTGGATCACTCCAAGTCAGGTCAGACTACAGCCTTGAGTAATGCTTTCCTGGGAAACCTCTCTTGTTCCAGGTATAGGAATACAACTTGGTTTTAGGCATGAGTGTTTAGAAACCAAAGTGAGTATGTCATCTTTCTTTTTAGATATCTGCTTGCTGGACTTGGAAATTCAGAGTGGTTTATCCTGAATAGTCTCATTGGGAGTCACTAAAGAGCATGTTACTTTGACATGTGAGCTGAGTTCTGCTCTTCTATAGTTTTATATATACCTTTAATTTCTAGGTCCTAGATTTCCATATCTAAAGAACTGGGCATTTAAATACAGCATTTATTATCAAGAATAGTTTTTATTTACATGAAGTAGACGTCACATATGGTAAGATTTCCTGAAATATATGCCTGGAAAAATTTAAAACTGCATTTGAAGGTTTGACCCTGAGTTCATTTAATCAGTTTCTGGTATCTATTAGAAATATTGCTCTTTCAATCTTTGTACTATCCATGCTAAAGCAGATTGCTCCTTATCACTTATTTCTTATGTCTCTCTGTAGAATAAGAATTGTTTTCAGGATGAAATGTTTCTTTGAATAGTATGTAATAAAAGAAAAACAAATCAGAATACATAAACTTTCAGAAAGTGCATAATTTAATTTAATTTGAACTAATTATCCCTAGAAAAAATTGTACTAATTTTACAGCATTATCTATGGCTTTTGCTTTTGTTGTGACTAAATATGTGGCTGTGATATAAATTGTCTCTCTTCTAATTTAAAAGAGCTTTATGCTGTTCTGCAAAGGATCTAGATACAATTAGGGAGAGGACATATTTTATGGTCTCAAATAAGTATTTTAAAGTACTCAAATTAGTATTTTAACACTTCTTCAGCAAAACATCAGGCAAGCAGGGGGAAAAAAGGCTTAGACAACATATTAAATAAAAACCTCCAAAAGTAATATTTTATAAGGAAGATAGGTTCAAAGACAAGACTGGGCTCCAAGACAAGATTGGGAGTCCTGGATTTACTTCTTGCTCCAATGTGGATTGTTTGTGTAGTTGACTTGTTCAGCTTCTGTTTACATCAGCATGACCATACTATTTGATCCACCAGTAACAGAACCTTAAAATAGGCCAAAATATAATTAACTTTCTCTTTAAGGCCACTTTTCCTCCTGAATGTCATGAGAAGGGACCTATTATAACCAAAAATCAGATCCCTTTGCTTCTGTTTTCCCATTTCAAGAATAAATGAAATGGAAAATGAGCAGAGATGCGGCTTTGGAAAATCAATTATTTGGATCAACTCAGCAAAAATTTGTTTGATTTTTCACTGAGAAAACTTGTAAAATACTGAGAATATTACAGGTGCTATGCTTATAGTTTCTTCAGCCAATTTATCATTTACTTTTGTTGGGGTTTTTGTTGTACTTTTTGTGGGGTAGGTATTGTAGAATTTTTAGGTCAGAGAGTCAAAGGCAATAATTCTTTATCATTGCTGGGGCTGGCTTTGGAAAAATAATTTGCTTGCTAGTGCAAAAATTAAGTAAGAGGCAGCAACAGTGTTTAGCTTTTGCTTTATTTGTTTTCAGGTCACTTGTACACTTAAAATATCAACGAGTTGTTTTTTTGTAAATCTTTGGTTGTGGGGTTTTTTTTGGCGCTGGTTTGTGGCTTTTTCCCCTGGACCAGAAGAATCTGCTGTTTCCTAGTGCTCTTCTCTTTCATTTTGCTAATAAAAATCCCTGCCTTTTGTAGATGGCTACAATTTCCTTTCCTCTTCCTGCAATCCCCCACTGCCTAAAAATCAACAATCAATTATCTTACCAGAAATGCACAGGAGATTCAACAAGAATACAAGAAACCATATCTTGTTTTTCTTTATATCCCTTATTCCAAACCCAGTAATATCTAACTTTTGGGGAAGGTAAGGTGAAATCCATTGATAAGGAAATCCTGTGTTTAGCTCTGGGCCCCCAGCATAAGAACCTGGACCTGTTGGAGTGAGTCCAGAGGAGGGCCATGAAAATGATTGGAGAGCTGGATATCTGATTAGATATTTAGAGGAAATTAATTACTGTGAGGGTGGTGAGGCACTGGAACAGGTTGCCCAGAGAGGTTGTAGATAACTCATCCCTGGAAGTGTTCAAGGTCAGGTTGAATGGGGCCCTGTGCAACCTCATCTAGGGGGTGGCATCCCTGCCTGTGGAAGGAGGTGGGGCTTGAACTGGGTGATCTTTAAAGTCCTTTCCAACCATTCTATGATTTAAAACATTATATTAAAAGGAGTAAATGGCAGAGAAGAAGCTCACAGATAGTTTTGGTCATGATCTCACCTGCTTGGGTATTCAAAGAAGAATTGTAGTGGATATTAAAAGTCTTATGGACTTACATTTTCTCAGCAGGAGTTATTGAAAAATAATACAACTTTCAATAAAAGTGCTACTTTTTATTATAATCTTAATGCCCACCTTCATTCTGACTTTTATTGTAACTTTTAAGGAATAAAATGCCAAGCACATTCTTCAGCTAGTAGCAACTGATTCCTTGAAGAGAAAGTTCTTGGTGTCAAAAGCATCTGCCAAACATTTTCACCCTACACTCTCTGTTGCTAGTACACTATCATTGGGTGTGTGCCTGTGTGTAGGCATCTGTCTGTCTATCCAGACACAGATATACTGTATACTTTGGCATTTAAAATTTTATCAGTCCATGTGTTTCACATGAAATCCAAGAAATTACATGCATCAGAAAACTTCATAAAGAGGTGTTTGACATAAGACTGTTGTGACTTTTTGAGCATATCCAACAATTGACTACACCACTTAATATCATTTTCAGGTATTAATGTTACATTTGATGTATTCCACACCATACCCATTCCTTTGACATCAGTAGGAATTATAAGTGTAAATTCAGTGAGAGGAAATTTAAGTCTATGGTACTTACAGTTAAAGATATAGCTTGGCAACAGAACTTACAAATGAAAACCAAGTAGATTGTATTATTTATCCCATTATCCTATTATTTTCCTACTCTACTGAGATAAATAAGTGTATTTTGTTAGTCAGAAAATCAATCTCCTTCAGGTTTATTTTTCTTTAAATTTTATGCTTTTTTTTTTTTTTTTATCTTTTTCCACTGTTAACCTATACCCTAGGCTCCAGTATTCTAATCTAATATTTTCTAAGGCAATTTATTATTTCTAGTAACTATAGAGATTATGTACTCCATATACCTAACAATATAAGTATGGTTTTCAGTTGCAGTATGGTCTGTAGGCAGCTGAAGGTAGGGGAATTCAGTCTGTTCATTTACACAGATTCTGGATCAAGACCTTAACTTTTGAACAAAAAAAAAAGATAAGATTGCTGGCAAAAATCCTTCAGCAATTTGTCATTAATTTGTAGCTGGAGGTCATAATAACTTCCCAACTACATTCACATTGACAAATTGAAAGGTCAGTATCTGAAAGAACAGTTTTACCAATGGTTGCTTCACTGTGAGGTCTGTGACAGGAGTTATTTCCTATTGCAAATGTCTGCAAATGCCAAGTTTCCCAGGAAAAAGGCAATAACTAGTGAAGACTGAATGTTTACAGGGAACTACTGTGTGTGGTGCCCCTTATTAAAATCAATTTTATTCAAGCAAAATCTTTCTTATCTGAGGGAGGCTAATTATAAATACATCTACAAGGACTTCAACATATTTTTAACTGCTTACAAAATGGCTCTCTCCAGTTAAAGGAGGGAATTACATGGCATTATTAAATTAAACATGCATGTATATCTCCTGAAAAATTCAGGAAAATCTGGAGAACAATAGATTCTATTAAGTTTTGGTTGACCAAGAACCATGTGCCCTTGGATAGTTTAAGAAATCCTCTTTTTGAGAGTTTGATTCTTAAAGGAAAAAAACTCAAACAACCAAATCAGATTGACTTGCTGGTTTCCTTCTGTTCTACTCATTCCTCCTGCCTTTTAATTTTTTAAAAAAAGTTTTTAAAAATCTAAAGGAAAAGTCAACAAGCCTCAGGGAAATGAATCATTTCAATTATGACCATACCAACTGCAAAAGGCGCTGAAAAATCATAATATTTTAAATTGCAAGGGATACAGAACTTAGGATAAATTTGGGAAGCTCTTACATTCATACAGAAGGTGATGTGTATGAGGTTTCAAAGCTCAATTGAAAGACCATGTCCAAAAAAAATTATGGTGGCAGAGGAGAACCCTGGAGAGAAGGAGCAGCAAAGCAACCAGATACCTTTCTGAACAGCAAACAAGTTTTTTTATGCCATAAAATGAATATTGTTAAACTAAAATAATTTACCAACAGTGTTTCTTTTCAGTATCTTTTCCTGCTTTTCCTTTCATGCAGGATTAAGAACTGGGGCAAAAGGAAGATATATAGGAAAGAAAGACATATAAAGAACAAATATTCTTTCTGTGAAGTCTGCAAAATACTGTGAATTATGACATATAAAACCATCACAGAACTAAATAATTTTCTGCCACTTTTGCACAGGCTGCATTTTTGACTCTTAAAAAAAAACAACAAAAAAAAAACTATTACAAATAAACAGCAATATGATGAGGAATGTAGAGAGCACTTACATCAGCAAATTCTAGGTGCTATATGCTTTATCCCAGTCAAATTTACTGGGAAATTTGTACTGTGAGGAAACTTATTCAGGCAAATCTCCATTTACACTATGTTAGATTTAGAATTAGATAAAATTAAACAAAAGGGAAATAGGAGTTTATCTGAACTGTTTCTTTAATTAGATTTTGTTTTTCCTTTCTAGTTCTTCCAGGTACATTGTCACCTTTTACTTAAAGACATTGGTGCTCTGAGCTAAACACCCATTTCACAAATTGGTATGTAGATACAAGCTATATAATCAGGGAGGATGTAATAAATAGAAAAGGAAAAGGAAAGTCAGTTCTATTTTGCAACCAGATTTTAACATACAGGAAATGTAAAAGATCCATCACGTCTTTCAATGATGAATTTCCTTCTCTAATAGCACTGATGGTCAGAGATTTCATTCTGCATAGGAAATGAGGAATTGCTCACTTCTTCCTTGCTTACTTAGGATTATACAGAATTTCCTGAAATATAAATATTGAAATATCTAAATTCATAAGTAAAGGCCTAGGATTGCTTCTAACTTCCAAGATATGTGTCATAGGAGACCCCCATTCCTTTTTGCATGGATGAAAGCCAGCAGCAGTCTTGCCCTGTAAAATGTTCTGGAACACTTCACACTTGTGCCAATTGACATTAATCCTCTGTTTGTACAGGAAATATCACAACCACGTGGGAAATATTTACTGGCCCAAGCAGCAAAGAGTTTGAAAATACCATACCCAGTGTGTCAGTGACTGATGAGATTTATGTTAAGGGGAGGAAGAATAGGCATTAAATCCAGAGACATTTATGCAAACTTCATTTTCCTGTATATTTGGCCTTGTTGTGAAGTTATTTATAGGTATAATTTACTTAACCAGTGGTTCTGTGTCTGGCTCCTGTTTCCAGAATTCATCAAAAATTCATCATCTGGTCTGTTCAATAATATATACTTTTAAATGGAAAGCAACAAACTATAAATGACAGAGGAGGGAAAGAAAACACATGCTGCTATATATTCATTTTTAATGGCTATGAACCACAGAAGTGAGTGCAGGTAAAATTAATGGGGATATTGGTTTGCAAGAAAGTAAACAGAACGAGTTAAAACATGTTTCTCTTTCATAATTTCTGAATTTCTCCGTTACTGAAATTTAATGGAGGGAACCTTAACATCAGGAATCTTAACTTCAGGTCATTCTGCCACCCTACAAATTGTACTGCATTGCACAGATTCCTACTTGGTATAAAGGACCCTGGTGTCTGTGTCCATAAAAATTCATGGGGAGTTTTGGACCCTTGAAAGTCATTCCTTCTGAACTGGTAGCTACAGCTTTGCTGCAAAGGTAACATCCTGCATTTCCAACCTGGTCCTGGGCAACATCACAGAAGTGGTGACAGGATTTGGGTACACTGTTTAGTGTTGATCTTTGTATACCCTCATTACCTGAAAGAAAAATCTTCACTGAAACCAGCACAAATGCTGCTGTGAGCAGTGAATAGGGTGGGTTCCCAGACTTGTCGTTTTTGGGTATGTATCTAACAACTCTTGAGTAAGAGGAGACAGCACCAGACAAATGGGGAAATGGGATGTGGAAAAAACGCTCTTGCATAACCTTTGATTCATCTTACAATAAAACTGTGTTCATGTCATTGTTAGTGACAAGATGAGGTGTGTAATCCTTGTGGGATTTATCTGTTGGTGAGCCTTAATCACTTCTCCCTGCATGCTAGTGAAGGGCTCACGTCAGCTGTCAGAGTGCAGCCAGCGATGCTCAAACAAAAACTTCTTCTTAAAGCCTTGCTGGTAACAGTTCTTATTTTGATTCCAGTTACTGTCAAAAGAACTGCAAAAATCCCCAGGCATTTCTTGAAGTAATGAAGTGGAAGATTTCTCCCAGAGGAAGATGGACAAAGTTAGAGAGACACATATTACCTTGTATTAACAGTGCCAGAGTCTCAGGAGAGTCCTATGTCGAGTATTCCAACAAGCCTCTGAAACTACAGCAAGTAATGGCAGGTCAGAGAGCCTTATAAAATGGTGAGATGGACAGAAGGGCTCTTTTTGAAGGCAACCAGCATTTTTATGCTTGGAAGAAATTAGCTTATTCTACTTTATGGATCCCTGATCAACAGATTTGCAAACACCATACATAAACATTTCTCAAAACATTCAAGTTCAGTTGTGATGTAGAATTGAAAGCCACATTTCCTGTAAAGTATTTGTCCAAGCTATCTCAGAAGCTGAAAAGTGAGCTGAGATTTCTCTTGGTGAAATCCAGGTATGGCTGTCCTCTTTGGTGTTTTATACCAATGTAAAAATGTGAGCCCCGTGGTGTGAGAGAGTTCTAAGCTAACATGTGAACCTGGACCTCCTTCTGCTTTGGTTTCCTTCTTGCTTCCAGAGTCCAAGTCAGTATTTCTGCTGTTTCAAAGCCACTTATATTTATTCCAAATGGAAGAACTTATCACCCTTCTCTCTTTTACCTCTTCTCTAAATTTTTTCTGAGGTGGGCACAGGCTCTGAGGAGCTGTGAAACCTCCCTTTGGCCAATCAAACAAACAGGTCTGGTAATTTCAGCTGTATTGCTAAGTCATAAATTAGGTAAATGTATGTGCTTTTCCATGGACAATTTTGCATTTAGCATGGTCTGTTGACACAAAAGTTTGAGATTTAGTGAATTAGAGAACAGAAATAATTAGAAGAGAAATAATCAGAACTGCAATGAGAAATGTCATCCTGTTGGAGCTCAGCACAAAACTTGAGTATGGCTTTTTCTACAGTCTCCTTTATATGCAGTTGCATAGGTGAACTAGTTTAACTTCTGTATAGAAATGGAGCACAGCAAGTAGGGAGTTAATAGTAGAATCAAATATTGCAAGGTTTTTTGTGACAAAAACCAGAAATCATGTATTTTAGATAGCTAAGTATACCTAAGTGACATACTCTTGATGGAAAGATAGTCCCCAAAGAGTTGTTTCTTCCCAGAATCATATAGTGAGCTACTAGACTGACTTCAGGAGAAGTCATAAATACAGTGCTAAACAAGACATCTTACCAGGATTTTAAGAAACCTTTAATATTAGGCTCAGGAGTAGCAGGGGGTTTACCTTCTGTAGTATTCCTGGGCTGTTTGCTTTGTTTTCATTCTCTTCCTGGACCTTCTCTTTAAGTTCTGGGGAAGTATTTGCAGCAGTTTCAAAGTTCAGACAAAGAGGGGTTTGTTCCTCAAAGGAAAAGTCATCCTTTTTGTTATGGAGATAAAAATGTACATCAGGGTCCCTAACATTTTGATACTTCACGTTCCTCCTTCCCTGTGCCCCTGTTGGGGTGGATTTTGGTAAGTAGCAACAGTAATTAAAAAGAGTCCATCAGATTCTTAATTTGGTTGTTACACAAATTGGTCATTTTCTCATCTAAAACCAATGAATCTTCTGTCTTCCCAAGACACCTGAAAATGACAGTCTTTGTCAATTATTATTGCTATCTGATTGTATTCTTACCTTATTGTTGTTGCAATCTTACATGCACTTTTTAATTGACATTTTATTTGTAGTGGTTACCCACAATGTAAGATTTGCAATTAAACAATACCAAGTGAGTCATACCTTCAGAAGAAAATGTATCTGATAGCATGCTTCTTATTTGTGTGATAAGTCTTTTTATGGGAATTAGATTGCAGATTCCTCCTCTCCCCCATTCTCTTTAACCATCCAGAATAATTATGGGTGAATACAAGACAAAATATTTCTTTATCTTTCCCTGTAAGATAATTGTTCATAATGGTGAAAACGGATGATTTGCATGTTTGCATAATGACATGCAAATGAAGGCAGACTGAGTGCAGGGAGAGCAATGGCAGCAGTGCACTGGGCTCCACAGGCACAGTAGGGTGGCTGGTGGACTCACTAGGCTGAGCCAGAAAACCTTGCAAATACCAGCTACAAATACAAGAGTAGAACTCCAGCTCTGCTACAGTGATTGTGTTTGCATTTTAAGAGGCATTTAAAAGAGTATAAAAGTGAAAATGCCTACAGATTGGCTCTCCCCAGTTCATTGTAGGGGACACAGAAATCCCTTTGTTTGGCTTTGTGTATTTCATCAGAATAATTAATGGGCCTGACAATTTAATTCTGTGTAATCATATTCTTATAAGCAACTCTACAACTCCTCATTTATCAAATTCTGCAGGAGAAGCAGAAATGTTGCAAAAATAGGCACAAAGAAAACCTAGGCTCCACTGGGTGCTGAGGTACCTGAAATTTCAAGAAAAAAAAAAAAACTGTAATAGATAATATAAATAATACAAGTATGAAAAGTAGATTGTTCCATCTTTAAGGCAAAGATTTTGTGCTGCACATGTGAAAATCTCAGAATTAGATTGGACCCTTCCTGTGGTTCAGATTACTGGTGAGCAAAAATCATGAAGAATAACAGGGCTTAAGGGATATAATGGGATGACAGGGCTAACATGAGCCCCTAGGAAAGTTATATCTCTTTGAAGCCACCATTGCCCTTCCTGATGACACTTTTCCAGTTGAGAGACCAAACACAAAGTCTAGAGAGTCTCTCTAACCATCATACAGATCCAGTTTTCTGAAGTACCCTCAAATATTTCCAGTTTCTGTTCCACTTTTATAAAAGTGACTTAAGCACTTTGAAGGTTAATGGTTAATGGTTAATGAAAGACAGTGGGACATGTAGTCTAAAGAGGGATGATTAAGGATAATTTATTATATCAGGGTTTTAAAAAGCTGCTTTATATTGTACCTGACTATCCATAAGCACAAGTGCTGCATCACATTTGGTACAAGAGTTGTTCTTACCATTTGGCACCCTAATGCCATGCATTTCCTTTGAAGGTACAGTATTAATATTTGAGCCCCAAAATTTATGAATTATCTATAATTAATTTTAGTTCTTACCAAAATTATCTATAGTATTCAGTTATCTTCCAAGGGATCAGGCATTAGGCATGCAGAGTTCACAAAAGAGATCTGGTCTGCTGTTATTTCCAACTTTATCAGGAGATGGAAAGTTATAGAATCATAGAATACCCTGAGCTGGAAGGAACCCACAAGGATCATCAAGCTTACTTACTAACCAAGAGTGCAAATATTTTCGCAGCCCAGAGGTTCTTATTCAAGATTTCTTTTAACCAAAAGCAATAAATGCTATTTTGTAATAAAATCATGCTAAATAATACAGATTATACTCTGACTCTGCATTCTTTCAATTTAAAATTTCTATTCTTTTGTCATTTTCATTCTCTGTCAGAACATTGCCTGCACATTATAAAGGGTGTGCTTGTCCAAGCTATGCATGTTTTGCACTGACATTCTAGGACCCAGTTTATCCACTTGATGAATACTAATGCATACCTGGACTTCACCCAGAAATGAACTAAACAGCTCCTTTTCTGAAGAAACCTGACAAAGAAGGTCCTGCTTCTTGAGGTTCCATCCCTCTCTATTCTATGTCAGTTACTAGAACTCTCAGGTTTGTATGGACTCCAGTGATTTCATGCTTCTCTTCTGTTTAATCCTCTCCACAGATCCTTAATTCACTGCACAAGTTATTTAGTCTTGTAGGGACAGTACTCAAACTGATATATTCTTGTGCTAGGTCTATGTGTGTAGCTTTGCTGCAGAAAGATTTACTATTGGACTTTGAGGACAGCTAACAAGGCAGGTACAGGCTGGTTTCCAGGAACCAGCACATCATGCTGGATCAAATTTCAAAAGCTGAAAAGTATGAATTCTAGGACAAAAGCTCTTATTCAGAGGCAGTGTATATAACTTCCAGAATCTGAGACATCTTTGAGGTGATAATCCCTAAGCATCTGGCTGTCCTTGTCCTTCCTCAAAATAAATACAGGATACCTGCTCCATCAGTGGCTGTCACAAGTGTCAGAGCACTAAACACACTTGCCTCCCCCTGGGTTTGGCTGCCTGGGCTTAGCATGCACAGAGGGCCAGTGTCAAGCCTTGAACACCTGAAGAACACTTGCCAAGAAGCCTTGTGAGAGCTTTTTCTCCCTGTTTTCACCCCACAGCCCACTTTGTTCAGGGACAGCTCTGCAGCTATGGTTCAGCCTTCTCCGTGGATGCTCTTTGATCTCCCTAGCTCTGATTCTCTTTTGTGGGTTAACCCCAGCTGGCAACTGAATACCATGCAGTTTCTTGCAGTCTTCCCCTCCAATGAGATGGGTAAGAGAATCAGAAGGATAAAAGTTAGAACACTTGTGGGTTGAAATAAAGACAGTTAAATAGGCAAAGCAAAGCAAGGAATTACTTCACTGCTTCCCATGGGGAGGCAGGTGTTCTGCCAATCCTAGGGAAGCAGGTCTCTGTCACATATAATGGCTGCTTGGGAAAACAAATTCTATCACTACAAATCTTCCCCTTATCTTCTTCTTCCCCCAGATTTATTTGAGAAGCATGACACCATCTGGCATGAAATATTCCTTTGGTCAGTTGGAGTCATCTGTGTCCCAGCTGTGTCCTAATAACTACTACAAAGAGAATTAAATATACCCCAGTCAAATCCAGCACAACACCACGATTCACTGATGATTTCCTGGCTTGTCCTCAGACCTGCCTAATCTCTGTGCATTACATGGATCATGACTGACTATTGAATGATCTTGCCTACCATCTGAGACTGTTCTTTATGCTCAGACACTGTGGGCTTGTTCCTCAATCCCTGTTCCCTCTGGTTATGGAGCAGTACCTGCCCTTGCTTCTTGACTATTAGAAAGAAAAACTGTCCATGTGTACCCAGAGGGACACCTGGGTTTGGAAAGTTCATCATTTATTAGCCTTTGTTGCCTTTAATCTCTGCCAGTCATCTCCAATGAGTGACAGAGACCTGGAAGATCAGGATTTCCCATAACTGAGGGCTTCCTGTAGCATGTAGCATATGGGAATCTACACCATTTATATACAGAAGCAGACTGTCTGAAAGTCATACAAGTGCTATGAATGACTAGCATGAAAAGATAGATCAGTAAAATGGAATCATCTGCCTTCTCCATGACAATCCAACAGATTTGGAACTCCAGGCTGGTTCTATAGTGGTAAGGGATAGAAAAGTTAGAAGACAATGGCTTAGGGAATGAGGATTGGGAAAACATGTTGTGGGAACAGTTGGCACCAAAAAAGGCACAATCAGTGAAGTTGGGAAGCTAACATCATAGCTGTTTGTATCAAGAGTTAATGATAGACCTCTGTTCACATATTGCTGAAGTTCTCTAATTACACTGAAATAGTTGAGCAGTAGTAGCATTGACCTAGGTCAGAAAATACTATTTCTTGTTCTCCTTTCACATATGTTAAATTTGATTCAAAACATTAGAACATTAACAAAAAAAAAAAAACTAGCAAAGACTTTGGAAAAGCCTCATATTGGTTTTAACTAGTAAACTATGAAAACACATTTAATCAAAGTGCTGTCTCAGGTAGATAAGAACTGCAGACAGCAGGAGGACACAATGGGTTCAGTTTCCATGGAAATTTACTCAAAGGAAAAGGAAAGGTAAGCACTTCATCTATAGATAAGTTAGTAAAATATTCCTTAAAACACTGTGAAGTCAGCTAGTCTGCTATAAAAAGAAATCAATAAAATGAAATAGAAATTTTCTAACTCTATATCTGTAAAAATAAGCAGCATAAATTTCTAGAGGCAAAAGGAGCAAGGGTTCAAAATTATACCTGTTAATAAGTTTGCTTAACAGGCACAGTCTGCTGAGTGAAGCAAATCTGTCTTTACCAAAGTCCTATTTTTAGAATGATCACTGCATTCTGCAAGCTCATCTATGACTTCATTGGTTTAATCAAAACATTACATGGCCTGAAAAGAGTCAAAAATGATGATGATTTTTATGACTACATCTACCAATATAAATGAGGGGTTTATCTTTTTTTTTATTGATCATCCTTTTATACTGGTGATATTTGTGATTGTTTAAAAAATTCAGGAGTCCTTAGTTTGAGAGTGGAAACAAGTGATTTTTAATAAGGGACACAACTGCTCCTTGAATATGTTAACAAAAGGGGGATTTTATTATTTTGCTGTAATCAGCGATATATGTATGTTTGTATACAATACTTAGTAATGTGTATTTGTATCAGTATTCAGACTGTTTATTTGGGCTTTTTTGTTGCCTCTCTGGAGTCTGAAATACCCTAAGGGAGTCAGAATGAAGTCTTTTACAAAGACTGTATCAACTTGGCCATTGGTCAGCACCATTCAGAAATATAAATATCTTCTTAGTAAATGAAACAGTATTAGTCCAAATGCAAATGCTAAATTCCATAAGCAAAAGCTGTAAGAAGTGATTAATAAAACTCAGTTTAATTTCAGTGAATCACAGTCCTTCTGAAGTCATCTCTGCTGCCTGCTGGCTGTACATTAAATTGTACATCTAATAGAAATCAACCAGGGTCTTTTGTGACATAGACATATTTTAAAGGTAAATTCTTCACATTAATATCTTGTTGAATGAAGGATTTATCATGAAATTTTGACCCTTTGCTCAAGCCTTTGTGAAGCAAACAAGCAATTCGTGGTGCCCTTAAGTCCATGGTACAAACAGTACTGGCATAAGCCTTCCTTCATTATTTCCTTCATTACTGAAGCAAAGCAATCATTTATGCTCTATTCTCATTTCAACCTACGGATTTCCAGAAAGGCTCACATGTGATAAACATCATAATTTCAGCTGTAAATGTTAGCTCTTACTACTTTGTCCACTAGAGGTTTGTTTGCCTCTACTTTTCTATCATATAAATGGTGAATCTTTCGTGTGGGCCAATGCTAACATAAATCCATAATAAATAATTAGATCTATAATATTCTTGCAGAGATGTTGCCATTTAAGTTAGCTGCACTGGAAGGTAGCTAACAAGGTCCTGAGATTTATGTAGTAATTATCTTTTGCTTTTAGGTTCTGATCCAGATTCCACTGAAGTTAATGCATATTTTATCATGCCAAGAGCAGTTGGCTTAATGCTTTAGGGGTGAACTTATTAAAAAATAATAATAATAATAAAAAAAATAAAAAATTAAAGCATCATCTTGCTTTTGTATTAAAATAGTATCATATTAAGGAGATAATTAGGCTTGATGAAACATTATGAGTTTGGCAGTCAAATGCAAGAACCATTTCAGAATAAGAATTCTATTTAAAAGATACATAGTATCAGTATCATAGTCAAAGTAAAATAGTGCTACGTCGAAAGAAAGAGTTGAGAATTTGGCTGACTTAATTGTTTTTTACTTTTTGGAAGGCACTGTGACTTCTGCTAAAACAGATCTCTGTCTACCTGAAAAATACTTTCATGTAAACCTTTATAGTCTCACTTTGGGACTGGACCTTTTCTTTTAGTCTTACAGAAATTACAATATTAAGTAGATACAATAATGAATATCACATTGTCAGCATGTATGCCACATAGCAGCCTTATGAATTTGTAAAAGCATGGAGCATCCCTCACACAATGACAAAAAAAAGCATTTTATTTCTTATATTTCCTAATGCTGAAATAAAGTGCTGTGCAATTTCATGGCATTTGGCAAGCACAGTCCCTACAATGCTGAGGATATCTTAGTTATGATGCTGCTATTTTAGATCACCCAGAATGTGTGTGTCATATTTATTCCTGAAACACTTCCTCTGAAGAATTAAACTGCTATTTTAATTACCTAATGCAAATTCCCCCCCAACCAAAAACAAAAACAAACCAACCTCTCAGATGCAGATAATGAGAACAAATCAATAATACCATTGTAAAACAGTACCAGCTTCGGGAGACAGATGCACAAGTAAATAGGTCCATTTGTTTTGAAATCCTTCCTGAACATCATGACTCATCTTCTGGTTCTATTTTGGGCTCTGTCGTGTGTGTGTGTGTGTGAGTGTGTGTGTGTGTGTGTGTGTGGCTGAGGTCACACAAGCCAGTAATCCAAGCAACTGAAGCAGTGTGTGTTGTCAAAAAGAATGGTTTATTACGTGGATTTGCTGTATAGAAATGTCTTTTCATGCTCTGCCTGTTCATAAAAGGATATGAGCAATAATCTACGTTGTCTGCAATGACTTAAATCTTCTTACTCAGAATTGGAATGAGCTTCAAATTCCTTCTCTAGGTAGCATCAAATCTAACCCTTTATTTTCAGGGAAATCAGGTAAAACCAGTTAAGAGGTTTTTTTATTTCATCTGGAAAACAGTGTGGGAAGGGTCAGAGAAATAATATATATTTAAAATAGAAATAGATTTCCAGGTTTAGATAGTAGCTTTTGTTGTAATAATGCCCTCAGGAGACTAAAAGGATCACTTTTTATGCTTTCATCCTCTAATTAGGAAAAGTCAGTACGTGTGCAGTTGATGAAAAGCATGATCATGAGTGCTGTTTGAGCCTAGGTGTTAAATTTGAGGGCTGCAAAGAGTGCAGAGCACTAATGTTCACTGGCTGGGACATCTGCACGGAGATGTCAGGCTGGAGCTCCTTCAGGGCACATGGTGAGTCATCTGTGGCTGGCAGAGAGTGCTGCTCAGCAGGGTGAGCAAATCCCCCTGGCCACAGCCTCGCCTGCCTGGAGAGAGCAGATCTGTCAGCAAAGGAGGCAGAGGAGACGCCCACCATTCACATAGAAAATGCTGTGCTTTCTCTGGTTTTTAAGATTTTCATTTGCCCTTTTGAGAGCTGGGAATATTGGTGTACTTTAATACAAACCTCTGGATGAAATGATGATGGGCTCTTAAAGTCAGTGAGAAGAATAAAGATCCACTAGCTCCAACAGAGTACTGTCACTGTGCACTCACTGCTTCAAAACAATCCTTGGTTTTAGATTTGACAGGTTTGGAATTCCAGGGACAGTATTGTGTTACAAACAGGAAGAAAATAAAGCCTGTGAACCGTACAGTGCAGTAAAAATTCTGGGGCAGTATATGTCTGCCTCAGATCCTAACTTTTAAAGAAAATTCAGTTGGCAGTTTGGTTTGGGGGTTTTGCTGCTGCTGCTCCTGCTGATTACCTATTTAATTTGTGAATTTTTGTTATATTCTTTTTCCACAGAACTCCAAAGCCCTTCACAGTATGGACAACTACTACATTTTCGCTCTTAATTAGGATGGGAATGGGTGTTTTTTAAAACACTAAGATTTCAAGATCCATTAGGGGGCTTCATTGGACTCTGACAAAAATCATCTCTAGATGTAATTCTTTTCACCAGTGTCCTAGAAATAATGTCCAATGGGAAGAAAGTCATCTTATGGCTAGAAACATCAGGCCCAGCATTCCATCTGCTTTCTGACCTGTTAGGCTCTCTCACCATTTCATCCAGAACTTGCTGTAGTGGGCATCCTGATACTACCACAGCAAAGCTTTGAAAAAACAGAAATTATTGGAAATCAACAGTAAAATAACCAGTATAAGCTTTATGAAGAGCTTTGAACACAAGGGCATCTGGGCACCTTGGAGTCAGCAGATAATGTAGACAAAAAGGTATTTTTCAAACAATAGCATAAAGTTCCGTATGTTTCTTTTTCTCTTACTACATATAACCAGTATACTTTATGGCGGATGGCTTTAAAACCCTGCAAGACCTTTTCAGACTAACTAATAAAGCAAGTGACGAAACAGTGGTTATATTTTTCTTATCAACAGTCCTGATGCCTAGAGAGGCTACCTAGAAGAGAGACTAGACACTGTTAAAGGAATAAAGTAGGTATTTATTAAAAAGGCTTTCAAGGATACACCTTGGGCAGTACAAGAGCCTGGCCATGACTCCTCCCAAGATGGAGAATGGGTCATGAGTTTTCACACTCTCATAAGTTTTGGTCTATTTACATATTTGGGTTAATTGTCCAATTACAGCTTCAGATTATGGCATCCCATCCTCCCAGACTGGTCTGCTCAATTCACTGATGTTTCTACTTTTTGGGCCTGAAGCTGCAATGATGTCCTTGGTTCTCGGGCTGGAAAAGGATTGTTTTGTCCAACTAAACTGTGAAGAGAACTTGCTAACACTTTATATGAATTTCAAAGTTATATACTAATGCAGCACAGAATCTGGAAAATATGAAAGCTAAAACTTAAGGCAGCAGTCCAGAGAAGTGGTCTAACTATTTTTTGAAGAAAAGCTGATATTTGCAAAAGATTTATGCTCCACATAAACTCCCATCTCTGCCACATACAAGTGAATGTATCAGTGCTGTGTCTTCCAAATTCTGTGTAATTTGTCTCATATATAACTGTTACAATGGACTCTCCTATCTTGAACAGTTCTGGTAAGAAACTTATCAAAGAGTCTAAACAGACAGAAAAACTTAGTAAATTCTAATTAGAACAACATATGTTGTTATCAAACTAGAGGTATTAAACAAACCCATGTTTATTCCTCTGGAGCAAAGTGACCTCAGCAGCATACACAGCAGCATTCTAAGAAGGGAAATGTGCAAAATATCCAATTGGTTATTGTTGTCTTAATTTTGTGGCTGTAGTACCAAGATTACATGCTAATGGAACAAGGAGATTTGTCTTACATTAAGTCAGCTGGATAATTCCTTTCACGTTCAGGAACTCATTGGCTTGTGGGTTAACTTGCTATGATTCTCCAAAATGCAGTCTTCACAGAAAAATGACTGGCTGGTATCAGTAAATCCTGCTTTAAAATAAAAAAATTAGAAAGGATATACTTCTTCAAAAGTAAAAAAAATTTCAAAATTACCTTGCCTAAATTCCATGTTTACCAGGCCCAAGATTTTCAGACCGACTTGTTTCTATGGCACAGATATAAAAAGATCTAATAAGGCAAGCCAGTAGGAGCTTTTGCTTTTGCATTTAGTGAGGTTTTCTTTGAGTCCAGACCACAGTGCTTGCCTACACCGCAGCAAAACTCTGGCATTTTAATTAATGTAAATCATAGACAAGTTGCAACAAATGACAATGAGCATAAACTCATGTTGTTGGTTGTTGCCCTCTACTATGGAAATTTGGAAGCTTCAGTAAAAAGGAATCTGTTGAATTCTTTAAGAAAGTGAAAAAGTAGAGATTTTTTGCAGAAATATTGGATGTCGGTTAATAGGTTAACTTTTCTCTCAAGGGAGGATAGATTTTTCTTCTGTAAAGATTTCTTTTATTTCCTCACAGTGTTCAGAACTATAAATTTCATACAAGGGACTTGGTTAGAATTTACAAATGACTTTAGCCTTTTATTGTGTTTTATGCACTTGTCAAACTAGAATGGCTTCTGTAACTGAAGTAATGTAGTAGTCATTTTCTACGCAATTTGATTTAGGGAAATCTAATGTCTGTTGAGAACTTAATATGGGAGCATTAATATTATTTCCTGCTCTTTTCTGGTTTAGCATCTCCCTTCAAACACAAGGTACATTGACATTCTCCCAGTCATGCTCAAGGTTATTAATTACGTGATCATTACTGCCTATCTTCAACTCACTTTTGGGGAATTTCCAGTCTCAGGCAGTTGCAGTATTTGAAAAGTCCTTCAATAATTTTAAAGTTTTCCAAAAGTATAGAATACTTCAGCAGTATCCAAGCTCTGGGTGCTATTGAGACACCTTGTTGCTCCCACCTTGCCCCACATGAGGAGCTGCAGTGGTAACCCCCAAGAGCCCAGCTGTGCCTTTCCCCGATGGCAAGCAAAGTTTCCAAATTTGCCATGGGCCTCCACACCACTCTTATCCTTTTGATGTGTGATTTTTATTCCAATACACTTAAAGCTATTTCTTGAAATGGATTTGTGCTAAAAATAAGAACGATTGAGCCCAAATGTGCCAGAATTCTATGGGTTTGATTTGCAGGGAACGTGCCTTTCTCCACTTCATGATTTTAAGATGAAGTCTCCTGACATTTGCTGTTTAAGTAAATGACCTGTCTCTTGAAGATTGGTGATTGTAAGACTGTCTGCTTTCATTTAGGTGAAATCTCTAGGCCTTTAACTGCATGGCAAAGTTTGAAATGTTATTCTGAGTTCACTTTACATTTTTGGAAACAAAAGCAGAATCCTTCAAACTAAAAAGTAATTTAAGGCTCAGGATTCTTTGGGTTTTCTTCTTAATAAGACTGCTTTTTGTCTAGTGGAGTTTAGGGCTGTTTTGAAGCTCTGGATTTCTTATTTTCATTTTGGATTGTGGCACGTTTTCTAAACACAGACCTTTTGCATTTGGCAGAGCACATTACCTCTATGGTCATTTTTGTCACTGTGGTCAGTGAAACAACAGTGACTACTGTTGCAAATTTCTTTGAAGATCTCTTAGATCACAACTTCTTATTAAGTCAGGCTTTAATTATAAGAGTTAGTATAAAATATGGATTAACCAGCTAACCCAGGGATACCTTTGTGAAAATCAATGACATTAGATGTTTTGGAAAGTTAATGAAATGAAAATGCATTAGGTTTGTCAGATTAGCTCTTTGCTCTTGATCAAAACTACCCTATCTGTAACAATGTAAGTATTTTTAAGTGTAAAAAACTGAAAGATGTCTGACAGAAAAAAAAAGAAAACAGTAAGGTGTTGAAAGGAAAGGAAAAAATGAGAAAATACAAGTAGTCCTCTTCAGCAGTATCAATATCAGAGTGCTGATTAACACGGAGAAGTCCAAACTCTTGTTGCTTGACACAAGGCAAAGAGAGGCTGCCATGTTGCAAGAAAATAAATTTCTGCTCCAAGAGATTTTTTAGCTGGAGATGTGTTCACAGAAATAAAGCAGTAGGAAGTGCAAAATACCATGCTATATAAACACTGTACAGCTATAGTAACTTTTGACAGACTCCCTGCAATAATTTTCTACAACTTCCCTCATCCTAATTACTAAACTTTGAATGCCATAAGTAGGTGGGAGATGTCTCCTGGCTGGGGGCAGAAAGGACCCCCACCTTCTCTGAAAAGGTTAACGAGGGAAAATTCCAAGTTTGGAGGGGAATTCCTCTATCAGAGTTAGAAACCAGAATGAAATTAGTCCTGAAGAATGCCGTGCATTTGACTCTGTGGGTTAACCCTTAGGGCACTTGAGAAAAGACTTTGTTTGAGATGCATGCTCCATGGGGATATGTGAATGTATTATGCCATCCCTGAACTTTAAAAATAATTATTATATTTATAAACACCAAACCAGATAAAAGTAGATTTTCCACTCTCATATCAGTTCTTTACTTCCTAGGTTACAAGGCTGGGATATTTCATCTCTGATATCATTTTAGCCCACTAACCATGAAGTTTTAGAATAAAGAATAGATTTTTTGGGGTTAGAGTCTTACATTTGAGTTAATATTCTTTCTTTTTCAAACCAACTCTGAGGCTTTATCTCCTCCAGTGCTTTGTCCCAGCTCCAGGCAGCATGTCATGGCAAAGCTTACCTTGTATTGGCACCAAGTCCACACTGCTAAAGGGTAGCAAGGGGACTATTCTGTTTCAACCACTGTCATTCTAAGCTTACCCCGAATTTCCTTGCCTTCCTGCAGCCTCCAGGAACAGCAGGGTTTATCAGCCTCACCAGTAGCTGGCTGCCACTTTACAATACCAAGAGGGTTTTCAAATAGTATATTCAACAAGTACAAACATCCACATTTCAGTATTAAATTCCTGCTAGCTGGTAGCTGGACGGTAACCAAGCCATGGCAATGCAGGAAATACATAGACTTAACAGTTCATGACTTTCTCCTTCATCTTGCCAGATTTTTTTTTCTTCTTTTTTTTAAACAATCATTAAGGAAGTGTATGATGCAACACAATGTTATCTAAACATTTCTTCCTCATAAAGTTTCAGTCTTCACCAACAACTCAATAACCACTCATTTGAACTCAGCAGACTGTTTGTTGAAGCAGCAGAAGTAAATGCAGATTTTATAGCCTAATTGTAGCAGTGTTTGTCATGTACTAGAAAATCACTTAGAAATGGTTTTTCCATAAGCCTTCTGTCTTGGAGTGCAGAGGGTTTAGCATTTGCATAATGTGGGTCAGTAGGCTTTGTAGGTCAGATCTTTGTTCTTATTGCATTAAAAATCAAAATATGTTGGAGGTTTTCCTTCTTCCCATGTCATAATTATTTTCACCTTTTCCTTTTGAAAGTTTTTTCCTCATATTTCCCGTGTGTTTTTCCCCTTCTCCTATTCACTTCTCTCTTTTTCATCCCTCTTTCCTGTGCAATTCAAGTTGTGATTATCTAATCAGACTCGTTCTTACAATGAACTTAAGATGTAGTTGGAGAAAAATATTTGCTCACTTCTCATAAATAGAAAATGGGCAGGAAGCATGCATACTACCTGTGACCAGAATTGAATGTAAATCTAGAGATAAGACACTCCAGGGTGTCCTTACAAGTGGGACAAGGAAAGTTTTCAAAGGAAAACGCTCATTGCACTGCTGAGAAGAAAATGTTGAAACATTGACATTCAAGAAATGTTGGCCATGGGAAAGGAAATATTTTGTGAATCAAACAGTAAATCTAAGGAGTGTATTAGTGGAAATGTAAAGAAGGGGACAAGAATGAAAATGAGGTCATCCTTAATGAAAAAATATCACACATCTCTCTGGAGAGAGTCTGCACCTGGGACACCTCACCAGCACTGCACTTTCACCCTCTTTCCCCATTCACCTTTTTCTAGCTCAGTCTGGATACAGCATTGTGCAGAAATAAGAAACAAATTGTACTCACTATGCCAGAACAACCAGAAATTCAAGGGAAAATTATGAGGGAGGAAAAGAAGGAAGGAGCTCAGGATATAAAAAGAACTGATTTACAAAGGGACAAGTGGAATAGTAATATCAACATTCCTTACTGTTAATGAACAGTGGCCAGCAGGCTGATTTAAAAGAACTATTTTTCTAAAGTCACTTTTACAACTAGAAAGGGGCTATGTGTGAATCTACACCTACCTTTAAAATATGCTGCTAATCCTGCAACAAAATATACAAGCGAGCCTTGTTTCACCATTTGAATAAACAAGAGGGGTCTTTAGTAAATTAAGAAAGACCCAATATCTTTGTCTCAGCTGATTCTTTTGCCCAGCTTTGTCTCAACTGATCCATGTGCTATAACCAGAAAATAGAATTTTTAGTGTATTATAAATATGTTTGTCTTATTTGCTCCTTTATTTTCAAAAAAAGACCTTAGTGCACTCTGCATTAATAGATATGAAAGCTACAGAAAAACAAAGTGGTTTTCCAACAGAAGTCATAAATAGTAACTTCTGCAGAAAGCAGCCACTAATTCTAACATTTGAAAAAAAAAAATTGTACTGAAAGGCGCTGGATTTTTTTTTTTTTTCGCAAAGGCAGGTCCTTGTTACTTAGAGACCTGATGCTGAATCAGTGTAAAACTTTATGAAGGATATTTTTGAAAACTCCTGGTGGAGCTGAGGAGCAAAGGTGGCTAAACTACAAAGTGTTCACAAGGACAGGAAAAGTGAGCAGCTCGCAGAGGGCCCTGCGGCAATGCCAGCGTTGCCTTTGTAACCCAGGAGAGACAGAGCCACTGGGGAGATCATTATGCAGGGGCCACCATTCAAAAGCTTCACAACACCTTATAAAGAAGTAGCAAAACAAAACTATGGCAGAGACAGATCTCTAGGACCTCAGCACAGTAGGCATTGCCTCAAAACCAGGTAATCCTTGCTTTCCCAATCCCCTAAGAGATCAATTATGGAATTCTTTTGAATAATGAAAAAATAAGTCAGATTTCAGTCTCAGCAGCTACCTTACCTTATATTTAAATTCAGTCCTCAGAAAGCCTAGCTTATGGCAGAGGCACAGAGGGTCAGAGAAGTTTATAGCTTATACTTTATAATTTTTATATAGCTTATAGTGCCCTAACTTGGCATGAATAATGTAGCTATCTTGAACAGACATGCTTTAAAAATCTTTTGGCTACAGTGACAGTGGTGTTACTGGGTTTGGGCACATAATTTCCATCCCATCATTTTTAGATGATCAAACTGTGCTACTACAGAGACACTAACCCTGGAGGGTGGTTTGGTGTGGGGAGTCCCAGGCTGGCCATGGCTCTCAGGCTACTCCCCTGCTCTCACTGAGGCAGTGGCTGGTGCTCCCCACTGCTGCCCAGGGTCACCTGGCATGGGCTACACCAGCACCACATCACCCGGCCTGCAGCTGCCCTCAGAAAGGAACATTTACACATGAATTGCTGCTCTAGGACAAGCTTTTAACTGGTGCTATTTCTCTGTAGTTGATGCATTTGCTTATTTTTAACCTCCCACAACAAGAAGTCCTTTTTCTGCAGGACTTCCAGATTCCTGGTTCTACCTGCAGCTTTTCCCAAATGGTTAGTGCTGGAGCACAGTGGTTGTTCATTTAACAGTGAGGGAGCACCTGAGAAATGTCACAGCAATTTCTGCATCCTTTCACACGTGGAGCTTTTCCCTCACTCTGCTCTGCTAACACAGCATGCAATCTTTCCTACTATTTTTGCAAGCAATATCTGAAAACTATGTATGTAGAAACAGCTCCTGGGCCATGAAGTAAATTTAGAGTGAGAAATTTGCAATATGAATACACAGCTTGTTTTCCAGAACATACCTCCTTCTTGCTGTGAAAGTACCTTTGATTGCATACTTAGATTTTTTTTTTTCTGTGACATCACCACCAGGGCACCTGGACTCCAGCTCATGCCCAGGCACAAATCCTTCAGAGCCAGGGTGTGGGATTATGTTTTTTTTTTAAACTGAAACCTTCAGCCACTAAGTTAGTCACCATAAATCTCATAGAGTTCTACAGAAATTTTCTAGATGAAGTATACATGTAAGTGGAAGTGGTGCATTAAAAAGCAAATTGAATATTTAGACCTTCTTTATTAGGAATTCTTATTTATTATTCTTAAAATCCTTTACCTAAACGCTGTTTGGAGGTTTTGATAATTAAGGTAAGTCAGATCATGCAGAACATCAGGATGGTGTTTGAAAGGTTAACATTCAGTGGTGAGGCTATCAGAAACATCTCAGCCAGAACTGACAGTTTTATAGCATCCTAGAAAATATACCTTTACTTTGCTCAGCAGCACTTCAGAGCCTTCATCTATCAATCGTCCCAAAAGGAAAATGTGAACATTATTTTTTTGTCTAAACAAAACAAGTCTGTTCCAATAAACTTTCTGGCTAAAATTAATTGGGCTAAAATAACATGAAAGAATCAACGTGTCCTTAATATTAGTATGGTGTTCACTAATTTTTGTTTGCGTCTATACACTGACAAACATTTATGGGATGTGGAGTCCATTTGAAGTTCTATGGGTTTGGAGCCCATAGATAAATTCAGTAATATAGAAATACGTGTGATTTATGATGAGTACTTGAAATACTATTTTAGAAGTATTGGTAAAGGTCAAATTCTTATATGCCCCATTCGATCTTGTTTTCTGTGGAAAATGTCAGTATATGTTGCTGAAGTCCCAGTGTGATATATATGGGTCCACCTGTGTCATTGCACAGATCTTTCAAACTTATCACTGAGCAAATAATTTTTCTGGAGGTCACTGTGGTTTATGAGGAAGCTGTGCCAGTTCCAACCAGCTGATATTAAGCTCAACAGAGTGCAAGACATTTTCTTTTGCATTACAGCTAAAATCTCATAACCACCTCTATCCAAAAGAAATATGAGCTTTGAACAGCTTTGAGGCAAAACCTCATAATAATAACTTTTTTTATGTAGCATTTTTCATTTCAGGATTGCACAAAGCACTTTGATTCATGGAATTACTTGTAAGCCAAAAGAAATCATGATTTTGGTCTCCTGCAAAACACAGACTTGTTCTTCTACAGTGCCTTGTAACTTGGGACCACTGTAGTAACCTTGAAAAACCCCCATCAGACAGATTATATCAGACTTATTTTGAAAAGAAGGAAATTGTGGTATTCAGTTAATTGGCTGACTCTCAGAACACACAGTAAGAAGTGGCAGTGCTCAAAATAAATTGAGATTAATCCAGGAATTACTTGTTTTACCAGCTGCAAAATTCTTAGCTATTTTCAGACAGGCATTTCGTAGGGGAAAAACAAGCTTTGAGCACAGTCTCTTCTTTAAGTCTCAAGGACTTGTGTAAACAGAACTCACTGTCCCTAACTGAAAGGTTAAAAGCAGTGATAGAAACATAGTGTTAATAATTTTGGGGTTTCATGATGGTATTTGGAGTCACAATGTAACATAGAGGATGTCCAGTTTCTCTTCTTCATATACCAGTAACAAGCCCAGTGGTGATGCAAACAAGTTGTAAGGAGTGCTTTAAGGAGATTTTATTACATTTATTTATCATTAAAAAATGATTAAATAGTAATAAAAAATATGTACATCAAAAGGCAGCAAAAGAACTGGAGATTTAAGATTGTTTATTTTCCATGCTAGTAAAGGGCACTTGCTGTTGTTTTCAGATGCACTAATGAGTAGAACTGTGTGGATAAAGATGGAGCGATTCAAACAGAATAGCAGGTACAAATGGGCTATTCATTTAAAAAATTTCTAATGGGAATGATTAAATTATAAGGTTTCTTTTTTATCTACAACAGTGACTTTCCGAGATGCAGGGCAAGATATGCTATTCAAAGTTATGACAACGTAACACAGTTCACAGCTCCAATTTATGGCTAAATTAAAGTTACTGAATTGTTCACTTGCTATAGAAAAAATAATATTTACATCAACTAAAGTTGCATGTACATCTTTTAGACTTGGTTTTAGATGCCAGGGCTAAAAGCTTTATAAAATGTTTAATAAATCCAGTTCTGCCAAATTCTTATTTTAAGCCTTTATTTGTAAGTTTTCATAAGTCTTTTTTAAAAGCGTTACGTGAGAGGGTTTCTTAGAGGGATTTTTTAAATCCACCTTCCTTTTGGAAAGTTTATTTTAGATCTTTTTACTTCATCAAATCACACGATTTTAAAAACCTGAACCAGTGATGAGTCTAGAGCTTGTAGGGAAGATAATTTCCTATAGAAAAGTCTTCACTCTTTTGGGAGAACTATTATTTCATTAATATGAACTTTTTTTTTCTTTAAATCAGTACCAAAATTATCCACTTAATTAGGAAAGAGAATTTCTTTCCCTAGAAGTGCAACATAGCCTTTTATCTGTTTAGGAGTCTGAGAAGTGTTCGTTACGCTTTGAGTCAGGTCGCGGGTATTGACTGAAAGGCTCCATCCTGTTAAAGGATGTCTTTCACTGCAGCACTAAGGAGATGAAAGGGGTGTTCAAGCAGGGTCACCTTGCTGTGTGGCTGGTTTCTCATCATTCCGGAAGAGACTTTTCCAGCTTTACTGAAAAAGCCAAGGAAGCAAAATAAAATCACCCATTTCTTCACCTTGCACACTTAGAGCCACTTGAGATCACTGTCCTCTCTTTTATCACAGCAACATGTGTTGTTGCACACTCCACCAGAGGAATTTGTTGGGATTTTTCATCTGTCTTGAAGAAACAATTAATAGCTTTCTTTTTATACTAATGACATCCCTTTCAAGATGATTCTGTGCTAAGTTCAAGCTCAAGTACCCACGTCATTGATTTTTAAGCACAAAGACATTCCTGATTTCCCACAAATTCAATAGGTTAAGCTGCTTGGGAAATGGTAGTTTATTCTGACTTTTTTTTCAGAGTTTAGGTGTTCAAATTTTTCTTAGTTGGTGCTGTATTGATTTTAGCTGCTAAGTGACCTATGATTGTGGGCTTATTTTCTAACACTGGAGGGGGGAATGACTTTCTCTGTATCAATTTTCTTTTTTACTCTAATGGCTAGGAAACCATGAAAATTTGAGATAAGCTCTGTCAGTGAAATTTCAGGGACAAAATGTTGGCTTCAAAGCATTCAGTTTATTTTCAAGTATGAGATGCAACATAGCAATATGACTTCAAAGTACTGAATTCTTTCATCTACAGTCTACATTCTTTGCTAGTAGTCTCAGAAAACAACAAACATGCTAAAAACAATGAAGGCTTTAATTTCAGCATTGCAGAAATGTACCCTGGAAACTATTTACTCCAGGTAGCATGGTAAATTTAAACTGACCACCTGAAAAAAAAATAATTTGAAGCATGCCTTTGTGCCTTACTGTGGCTATAAAATGACAAATTTAACAAATTAGAACACTGACACAGAACAACCTCTAGGCAGATGAAGAACTATCATTAATGTGGTGCAGAATCCATTAAAATAACATATTGCTTTATGCAGTGTCTTTGATAATCTGACTGGAAAAATGATGTACCATAGACCACAAACCTGGAGAACACAGATGTATTTGGCATTTTGCACAAAAACACAGGAGAATTGTTCCTATTATCTATTATGCCCAAGGCCACCAACTGGCCTACAGCATACTGCAAGTATGCAGTTGTGGGATTTTTATTGAAGGCTCTTGTCCAGGCTATTCAGCATCACACAGTGGAGGGCAGGGACATCGCCCAGATCTGAATCTTGTACTGCTAAATGTACCTTTACTTTTCCTGCTGCTCCTGGCAAAATGCTCTTTCTGCCTTATAGAATTACATGACAGTTCTAGAAAATTTTCTGATCAGCAACAGGAAAGCAAAACTTTCCTAGGGTTTCTCTCCCACTTCTGAAATACTGGGTTATCAGATCTAATCCAGAATACCCAGGACTTCTGTTGTAAGGAAACTCAGGCTGCACGTGAGTCATGAAAATGTGAAACAGAAAATATTACTCAGATTTCCTGGTCTGGATCACGACACCTCTGGCGTTGAACCCAAAGTTTCTTACTTCTCACCTGAATGTCCAAAGTACAAGAAAAACAGATACAAGTATCTGTGATAGCTCAGTAGTTTTGACTAAAAAAAAGTTTTCTGCAACCTGAGAAATTCTTCCTAATGAAAGTTGCACAGCTTGATACCTGAAGTGTTTTATATCAAGTAACATAATAACTGCAGCTTGTTCTGCAGCTTCATTGTCCCTGCATAAGTCTTGAATAATATAAAGTTGGGGTTTGACAGATATTTCTTTCTGTACTTTTTCTAAGGGGGTTGGGGGAGTGGTTTGGGGGTTTTTTTAGATTCAGGTTTTGTTTTATTTTTGGTCTTATTATGCATAGGCACTCTGGCAAAGATAGAAGTATCCCACAGATCTCTGTCTCTTGCACAAATAGACAGTTCCATTCTTGTACAGATGCCCATCCTATTGGAGAAACAAGCTGGTTTTTGTGGTACTTGGACCTCAGCTTTGATCTCCCTTCCAGAGCTCACTGCTAGACTGTTCAGACCAGTATGGAGAATGAGTATAAACTTAGGAATATGTTCCTGGAGAACGCAATGCAACTCTCTGTACTTATTTCATATCTGTGTGGGACATCCAAGTGCTAACTTACACACCTATGACTGAGACTAACTCACCATCTCCCAGTGACATGTAACCAGCTAATTGATTAGAAATGGAAGGTAGCCACATGTATCAGAAATCTTACATGAGATCAAAATGTCCATAAGGCTTTTAAGAGTCATAAGAGCTCTTTTAATGTCCATAAGAGGTTTTAAAGTTCTTTATGTGTCCATGCCAGTTCTAGTCATAACCCACCCCACAACTGTACCATGACATGCCAGCACAGCTAAAGAAGTTTTTCTGCATAGAGACTATCTAAGCTATAAAAAAGAGGCAGAGATTAGGAAGCTTGCTTAAAACATGAAAGCTTCACTTAACTATTGCCAGCATTACTGAGGAACTAGTCTTCCTTGTATCTTGTGGTTGCTGGTTTTTGTGGCATCTAGGAAATCCAGCAAGGAATCCATCCAGGCATATCAGATATATTGTATTTATAATAGGAATATATTCTCATCACAGAGGAACTAAAAATGTAGTAGTTGAACATCCAAGAGACAGCAGAGGTATGAGTATAGAGAGAGCAGTCCATGAGAATAATTATATGTAACCTCTCACTCTTCAAAAATACCAGCCAATGGGCTTGCAAAAAACCTATATTGAGACCCTTGATTCCTTTTTCCTAATATCACTCTGGAAAATCAGAAAAACAACCTGCTCTAATGTTCTTTTGAAATGATATTACAGAAATAATTTTTCCCTTTCCATGCCTAAACTGTAGCTTCTCTTTCGAGTTAGCTGGAAAAGTGCTTTTGGAATGTCTTTTGCTAACCACTCACATTGCCTGCTTATATAATGAGTACAGCTTTGGAAAACAAAAGTTCAGTTCTTGGATTAGAGGCAAGTGGATGTTCACTCCAGAGTGTCTTTTGTAATTTTAAATAACATAAAAGGCCGGTCAGTTTTGCAGATTCATATGTAATGAACTCATAGAATTATGGAAAAACAGGATTGGAAGGCATTTTAAAAGATCATCAACCCCATTCCTTTGCTTTAGGGTGGGGTCAGCCAGGTGTGTGGCATTTTAAAAGTGGAGCTCTCACTCCCAGCAGTGGGTTCTTCTTCTCTAGTAGGTTATTCCTGATAATGAACCCCCATGTTTTGTACTACAAGACAAGCTCCAGGTGTTCTGGCTGCTCCTGCCCTTGTAATATATTCCAACACACTGTATTACAATAAAACTGAGCAATGATCAGTGGGAGATGCATCAATTTTTAAATTATGTTCTCTTTTAATACAGGTCATTTTTTGCTGGTAGGAGCACTGGTGCAAATAGAAAGTGAGGAGGCTGACAGTATTCTTTAAATTAACTTTCTTTTTGATTAAGGTAGAATTGAAAAATAAATCAGGGTAAAAGTAAATGTAGCACTTAATGCTGGTGATATGCTAGTTTAGATAATTGCAGTACTCTAATTGTTTTTTTTTAAGTAATCAAGTAGAATTTCAGTTTTCCAAAATAATTGTTATTGGCGATAGTCATATCTTCCCTAAAAACACAATATCCAATATGTACAAACCCAATTAGAATCACATCAAATTAAACTAGACAGAATCTTTTATGTAATTTTTGACAACCCCTCCATAAAATATTTTGCAGGGTGAAGGTTGAAAGACTTAATGGAACATACCAGTTTAATATCCAGTGATTTTTTTCAGGCAAAATAGCTTTTATATAATACCTGAATATTTTATCTCTGGTTCTTTTTCTGAACCCATTGCAAATGCTTCTGCAAGGTTGATTTTTCACACATTCACTATGGTGTTAAAATTAATTTTTAGTAAATAAATTATTAGAAACATGACAATTTAAGGGTGATATACAGTGCTATATAAATACTTCATGGTAGTGAATACTACAGATCTGATGGTAAAGAGTCAATTTACCAAAGCATTTTAAGTATGAGCACAAAAACATTTGATTTCAATGGAAGTTAAGTTCAACTGAATTCTGAATCCAACTTAATTCTTAATTCTGAATTTTCTTAACACACTTGTAATTTGTTTAATACCCATTTTGCAGTGATGAAAATAAAAATTGCCATTTAGCTTGACTCACATTGTCAAGAGCAAAGGTAAATAGTTTGCTTCCTGCACCTTTCTACCATTATTATGCTACTTCTCTAGAATAAGAGGAGAAGCTGCTGAAGGGGAAGAAATCCATGCCATCTGAACTGTCAAACCTGTGATATTCAGCCTGTATGTCTGGTAACTGTAGAGATAAGGAAACAGAGAGTGCCATCCTCTTGCCAGTCCTGCCAGTGCAGAATGGGTAAACAATTACTTTCCCAGGCCTTAGTCTGACAGGGAAATTGGGGAGACAACTTCAAGGCACTCCTCTGATCAGGCTTCCTATCTGGCCTCAGGTACATCAAGTTTTCCAACTGTAAAATAAAGATGAACCTAACCCTCCATTCTTTCAAGTGCTGGCAAAAGATGTATGCATCATGATGCTTATGAGAGACTATATGGGTAATCTGAAAGGTTCCAAAAATGTTCAGTATGGTGCCTTTTAGAAGCTTAATACTAGGTGAAAATTTTTCCTATCTGAAAACATTCTGAAGATTTATTGCTAGTTGGATCTTTTAGGGAAGGAATATAACAAAAATTGAAAGAACAGTAATTAGATTTTCATTGTAATTTAACCCACTGAAGAATGGTAAATGACTTCATGAAACCAATATAATGTTATCAAAGTGCCCCAAACCACAGATTCTTATCAAGCTTTTAGCAGACTAAACATTTAAATTGCCAAATTTTAAAAGAACACTTTCTGAAACACAATCCTTTTAAATTGTTTTAAATTGGTGATTCAAAAATAGACAGTTCAAGTAATTAGTGTATCTTGAAAATCTCAGACTTTGCTTAAGGGCAGATCATATTTTGATGAATCCATTCAAATAACTCCTTATAAACTCTCCTTCAGAAGTGTGGTATGTGATAGTTAATGCAAGAATTTCTACAGTGTAAGTCATGGGGATAGGTTTCAGCTTAGACCCAATTTCTGGTACAGTTAAAGATCTGAAAAATGAGTACAGACTAGAAGGGCTGGCTCAGTGTTAACCTTGTGCAATTAAATCAATACTGTAATACAGACCCCCGAGCTGAGGCAGCATCACCCTTCCTGTGCAGCCCGGCCTACTGCATGTGTGCACTGTGTGAATCCTGCCCTTACCACCTCAGGAAATGATTTAAAAATAGAAATGAGGTGCAGTGGTTACCTTGGGTCTCACTTTTGGAAAGGGAGGATATTACAGACATCAGAAAAAGATCTCATCCTTTCCTTCTAAATGCACTGGGTGACAAAGACATCTTGGGTTAGCTATGCCAGCTGTATTTTGACACTGTACTGGTAAAACTCTCATATTTTTCAATTTTTTGGCAAGTTTAGAAGCTTAAAAGTAGGCCAGACCTGCATACTTGATGCAGAATTCAATAGACTGCCTTTTGGTTCTGGGATGCCAAAATTTTTCCAGCAGTTTTACAAATAATTCTGTGGTTTAGTTTATTGTGGTTCAGTTACTGAGCAAACAAAATTATTAGGTGGACTCAAAAGACTTTTTTCTAGATAAAACAAATAACTAAAAAACCAAACCAAACCAAAAAAAAAAAAAAAAAGAAAAACAACCCAAAATAAAACATCAACAAAGCCAAAACCATGTATTTCCTGTTCCTCATTTTCCATTTTTGAAAGGTATTTTTCATTTAATGAATGTCTAAATTAGCCAATTTGTTTCTGTTTAGAAAACGTCAAAAAATATTCTGATAGTTGAGGAGGTATTTTATTATCCCTTGTTGTTTTTTCCTGAAGTCCTCCTGAAATTTTCTTAATGTTATCTGAAAAAATTTTGTATAAATAGGAGAGGGGAAGATTTCTCTGTCAAAGAGATTTTGCTAAATAAATCCCCCATCTTAAAGATGTGCCAGTATTCAGTTGTATCTGTATTCAGTTGTCTATTTAAAATGTGTGTGTATATTTGGTCCAGTCTTTAGAATTATACTCAGCTTAATGCCACTATTAAGCAAAAAACCACTGTCAAAACTGATTCCATTGTTGCCAGTCTGGCTGAGCAGCTCAAAGACTGAATGGACTGTGGGGCTAATTAGGCAGCTGGGATAATTCCTTATCTGTAAAGCTTTGCTCATCAGAACAAGACTAGGGAGGATGATGGAAGAAGAGCTTTTTCTTTTGTCACATGAGCCTAGCATGTTATTTTCCATTTCATTTCATTAAAACACAGAGATGTATTGCATGACAACCTGATAATTTAATTGTCATTATGAAACTATAACAAGATTATCCATGATTTTTAAGATTTAAATCAGAATTCAACTCTGATAAGTATGGAAATCATCATATGGATTTTCAATTTGTCCTGTCAGAATTATTTTTCTAAAGGTTGCTAAAAACTCAGTATAATGTACTCAACTATTTTAAATATCATTACAGAAATGTAGTCATCTAATAAAACAATATCAATTAACATTAAGAAATCATATTTTAAATCACTGTAATTTATCACTTTTGTTATCACTTTCCACCAATAGGCACATTTAGTATGGATTTTGAATTCTAAAATAAGTTTCTATTTTTGCCCAGAGATTCTCTCTTCTGTCTTTAATCTTATTAAAGAAAATTTGCCTGTTATTATAAGGATTAGTTTATTAAAACTCTTCATCTCTCTGCTTACACATTTACTTCTGCTGCTTCAACTGCTACACTCCAGTAAGTCAATGCTGAAGTAATATCTATTTTTCTTTATAACTGCCAAAGTGACTGGTTTTTTGTTAGAAACAAATTTCTCATTTGCAATTATATTCTGATTTATCAGAGAGCATTAATGCAATTCTTTTTTTCTATATCTTTTGGGAATTAATAGTCTTTTCTTGAGAAATTAATTTCAATGGCTTCTAGGCAAATCTCATCTATTCTAAAAATGCAGCTGAAAGTTCACCAAAATTGTTTAATAATTATGTGGCTTCTTCATCATCTTGTTTCAGTATGCAGAAGAAATATAAGATATTTAGAAGGATATCAGGAGTGCCAAATGTTTTCTATAAAAAACACTTGTCTATCACAAAAGTTCAGGAGTTTCATAATTGTAAGACAAACCTTGGAAAATATGAAGTTGTAAAATACATTTTGTGTGCTTTATACTTACCCTATGGCTTTGCTTTAAGATATGCTCTTCAGATACATTTTTTTCACCCTTTCCTTTGCAACCATTTGGCTCCTAAAAGAAAATGCAAAATGAGATTTTCTGAACAATAAGCTTTTAGAATCTGGAGGTCTAAAGAAGATTTAGACTCTGAGAGTTGTTAACTGGGCCTTAAGGTCTGGCCAGTTTCTACCAAGATCTCACTGCAACCCTTTAGACTGGAGACTTAAGAGATTTAGGTGGTTGTGATGTTTGTTAATTAAATAAAACACCACCAAGAAACTACTAGTTCTCTAAACTACTATTTATCAAAAAAAACAAAAACAAAAACAAAAAACCCACAACTAGAAGTATCAAGTCACCATTGCAGCGCTATGAAAGGGAAAACCCTTTCAAATCACACACATATTCTTTTCCTTTCTCCATTTAGTGTTAGGATGTGAGTCTGTCCCTGCTTGCTTTGTCCTGCCATGCCATGGTATACACTTGATGGGGAGTCCAGTGGGATGTCTAGGGAGTTCTTCCTGGCATTCCATGGGACTTGGACAAAGTGCTGAAAGATTTTTAGTCCCTCCCTCCTCCAAACAAGTCCATGATAGTTTAGTTAGGATGGTCTACAAGAAAGAAAGAAAGAAAGAAAGAAAGAAAGAAAGAAAGAAAGAAAGAAAGAAAGAAAGAAAGAAAGAAAAGAGAAAAACTTATCCATAAGAAACATATGGCAAATGGTTCTTTTTGAAAAAGCCTACATGATGCTGAACTAAGTAGTTGTTACTGGAATTCTAAACTGTTTTAGCCAAATCTGGACCTCATGGATGCCATGATTTTGCCTACTCACTACAGAGGTCTGTGGTATTTATGTTCTTAATCATGCATTTCTTGTCATGTGTTTGAAGGTGAGTGTGATCTTGCTGCTACAGGAGCCCTACTTTGCTCATAGGACAAAGCAGAACTCTTTTTAGAAAGAGAGGCATGATAGAGACACTTCTAACTGAAGGGCTGGTGTTGGGCTGAGCTGCTAATCAGGGAGTACTTAAGAAAAGGTAGCTGGAATGTTCAACCAGCACAGGTCATGCAGATGGAGTTTAAAGTGTCTTAAAAGTTTTACATTAGTCTGTGGGAATAAAATCCTAATATTAAGAGCTTGCAGCACTTTGTATCTGGGCTGCTCAATTAACACTACTAAATGGTAAGTCAGTACTCTAAGAGGTGGAATTTGACTTGGATTACTTGTGGTTTTCATTAAAAGATGAGAAAAAGCTACTTGTCCGAGAGAGTAGATTTGATTGCAGATGTAAACAGTGAAAACTAGTGAGGCGATTTGGCTTAGTTAAATCATAAAATAATATCGTCTCCAGTACTTAGAAAATATCTGATCTGTGTCTAAACAACTTTACAACCCTATTAAGAACAAACAATATATTGTTCCTTGCTTTCTATTTGAATTAGGCTGGGAAGTCTTACAGGGTCAAATAGCATGTGCACAGTTAGACATCCCACAGCTGACTGTAATGGTATTTTATGATGTAAAACTAAACCACCATTCAAAGTCATTAAACAAGGATATTTAAATTATGCCAAACTGGACATTTCTGAAAATTGTTCCGTATTTTTTATGTTTTTTTCTCTCCACAAAGGCATGTGTCTGAAGAGAGAAAGAAGTATTTTTTTCTCTTATTCAGTAGCTGGAAAATGCTGTAACAGAGAGTGAATTAAACACCTGAAGATGGTCAGCATCCAAGGTATAAGAAAACTGTGAAAAAGACTCAGTCTGAGGCCCAGGTGCCAGAGGCAAAAGTGGAGCCATTATTTTCTTCTCAGTCTCCACAGTGGACTTTTTATCTTTCATGAGAACCATAATCTATATACTTCAGGCAGTTAAGTAGACACTATATTTTTTTCATTCCTATTTTAGACATATTTTTTCAAATTTTACAGTATATGGAGTAAGAGGAGTGAAAAAGATACCAGCACCTGAAATTTATGATCAGTGAATATTTTCAAAAGAAAAGAGCCTATAGTCAAACAAATAGTGCTACTGAAAAATAGTTAGAATGTTTTTCCCTTAGGGGCATTTCTTTTCAACCTTATCTGGCTTACCCTGCTCTTGGCATCCTGCTGTTGGCATAGACAAATGGAAAATTTTATAGTTAGTTGCCTATGTTGTCTCACAGATGTATATGTCCCTAGAGAAGGTAACCATATAAAAGGAGCTTGGGAAAACCATGCAGCCATTTTTAAAGTATCTCCAAACACTTGCTGGCTTTTGCAGTAAAATTCAGATGCCAGTTGCCACAGCTCCCAAAGAACTTCAGAGCCTGTTTCTCATTTGGATGGCAAAGAGGCTGACTAGCTGTGTTTTTTTCACTGTTGTAATTGAACCACACTTCCAACAAGACTTTTAAAATTATTTTAAAAGTTGTGTGTGTGTGTGTGTGTGTGTGTGTGTGTGTGTGTGTGTGTGTGTATTATGTTATATAATTGCAGAGGACAATGGCTGTTAAAGTCAGCATCCCACAATGACACAGTGTGCTCTCTGATGAGATCTGTCTAATCACTGACTCTAGCAGCAGGAATTTGGGGCACACAGCACCTTGGAAGGATGTGACAGCAGGCCATATTTATAAGAGGTGTAGAAAGAGTGATATTTCTTAAGTGTTGTTAAGAACACTGGGTTTGCTTTTTTTTTTTTTCCCAAATTTGCAGCTGTTCTGTATAAATAAATATAACAATGTTGTCTACTTTGGAGTTCCATGAATGTGTGCTTTCATTTGAATTTGACCTTGAATTGCCTTGAATGAAGTGAAACTTCATGGTAATAAAATAGCAGGAGGACATTCCTTACATAACAGAGCTGGAGCACCCTGGGTCTTTCCAGAGGATCTCTAAAGTGAGAGCACTATTCCAGCTGCTCAGGCCAGCTGAAGATCTGGTTGTCTGAAAGAATTTTCTTCCCGTAGGAGGTGGTGACCATGAAAACTATTCAGGTTTTAGCAAGATAGTGAGATGCATGTTTGGACTCCGGTTTTTCTGCAGCAGAAACTCACGGAAGTCAGTGGAGTAGGCAGCTCTGGGAGCTGACCTAGGCAGATGACTGAGCCAGATTGTAATTCCTGATAATTTCTACTGCCAGTTCTGTGAGTTTGGACAAGTGAAAAGTGAGAGCAGACACACTGACAGTGGCAGTGTCACACTGTCACACTCAAAGCAAGGTATTTTGGTCAGTCTGAATTTTCAACTGACTGCTGTCTATTAAACATCACAGGAGGAGCCAGTGCAAGAAATGGCTGGCACAGTGGCTAGAGCATGTGATTTCAGTTCTTTATCTCATGTCAGTCCCCTTCACTTGTCTTGTGCAGTCAGTCATGAATATTAATATGTAAAGTCCTTGGTTGCAAGAGAAACTAAATCCATGGTTCTCAGACTGCTGCTGCAGAATCAGATGGCTAATGGTATTTAAATAACAGTCATGATCGAAGGGACTATGGCAGTTGTAAATTAGCGGACATCTGTGACCTTTCAGCATAGATGAAAAGCATCTCTGTGCCCTTTACAGTTGAATTCTGTGGTTGCTTTCAAGGAGATCTTGACAACTGCTTTTTGCTCTGACTTTATGCAGTGCTTAGCATAACAGTACTGATTCTGCCTGTTTCTGGATCAGTTACTACAAATAGCACAGTAATAAAATCTTTTAAACACATTGGTCTAAATTATCTCCTGACCTTCAGCTGTGTCCTATCAGCATCAGACTACAATTCTCCACAGGCATTTTCAATGTTTACATCAATAGCCAAGATGTGTCAGAGGCTGAAATGGCTTTAGCTATATTAGAAGAGTAATAAAACACAAAGACAGTGTTATAATATGTTACCTTCAAAGTAATCTTAATGAGTTTTGATGTTAATATGGCAGTGAACTGGGGGAAATTAAAGCAGTCTATAAACAATACAGAACCAAAAAAATCAACCAAAAGACAAAAATAAGAACCCAATGATCATAATAAAGAAAAAAGCAGACAGAATTCTGAAGACTGAATTTGAATGCCATTGCTTTAATTTCAGTATGTATTTCAGAAGTACTAAAATTTTGAAACTTTCCTGTGATCCTCTCCTTCATTAATTAAGCTTATGATAAATAGAAGCACAGGCAAAATAATGCAAGCTAAAGTATGGTTACTGTATTGTGCTCAGAAGTGATTGGGGGTTTTTTGAGAAGAGTACCAGCTACAGGGGAATATTTTCCAGAACTGTATATGAACCAAACAAAGCTGGAAAAAGGAATCCATATTTTTCTATTATTACATTCATGCATGGAAACTATGAGGCTTTTCCACTAAATGAAACACAGGAAAGAGAAAAAGCTCCAGAATGACAAAGAATCACTCTGGTTCCTATTAGTCTGTGACTTGAGACAATGGCTAACATCAGCATTCACTTTATTTTGTCAAGTTTTGCAAAATTTAGGTGGGCCATAACTAATAACAACATACAGAAACTTTCTAACTAATCTCAGCAATTATTTTTCTGCTTATTACTCTGTACTGTGCTGGCTTCCTCTTAGCATTTGTGTAAGCACTTTTATGCTCATTATAATCTTAGTCATGTGCTGCCAGCATTTCAATAAGTACCTCCCACAAAAATGTTTCTTTGTACTGCGTACCAAGTGCTGTGTCTTTGTGCACAGAAAAGGAGGGAGAATGGGAGGAGAGAAAATTTAGATTTTTAAGTACCTTTTCAAAAAAAAAAAAAAAAGAAAAAAATCCTTGATAATTTGTGGTATAGGGTTCTAATATAGGTAAGTACAGAGAAAGGGTGTGGGATTTGGCGGGGTAATTCATCAGCATTTGCAAGACTACAGTCCTAAAATTGAAATGTTTGGTGACATAAAGCCATCAGAATACAGGCCACTGTTGCTATATAAGTATTTTCATATTAGAGTGAAAACCATTACTGCTGCACATAATAAAGCCATCCAAACCATCATTAGCTTGTAAACATCTTTTGATGCGTTCCTTCTGCCTTAATTAGAAGAAGTGAGACCGAGCAACACTGTTCTAATTTATTGGGTACTCCTTAGGATAAAAATAGTTGGATTTGAGGGAAAAAAAAAATATGCAAAGACAATACCTTATTTGGCAACTTGTAGGTGGGTCCAGATTGTCATTTAGGTTAAGTAGCCTGTCATGTTATTTTCCTATAATCAATGATATTTGTTTGAAGCAGGCAGTCTGCTAGAAAAAGGTCATCTGAAATAATACAGTGACAAGAAAATTGTTCCCTTTTGGAATAGTGAAATATGAAATAATATTTCAATTGATAAACACAGATCAAAATCTGACTGCTGCCCATTCTAGAGATGTACCTGGCATTATGTAGAAAAGACATCTGGATTGTGTTGTCTTTTCTCAAGATAAACTTCCTGATATGGTGTTACACAGTTTTTGGAAGCTGACTATTACACAGAAACAGGGGGACTCCTCTATGACTGTCTTTTTCTGCTGAAGGTATTTCCCAGCTTTTATTTTTACTGGCCACACTTACATTGAGAAGGCTGAAATAAAAGATGTACAGCAGTCAGGGTTTCTACAAAAACGTCCTGACTTAGATATCCATTAGTATATGAATAAAAGCATCTCTTACGTAGCTAATCCTTCAGTTCATCACAGGTTTTGTCCAGAAGTTGCAATCCAGGCTAGCTACTCTCTCCTAAAGCTTCATCCCACATCTGCATGTGGTGAGGTACCAATGACCCCTCTCAGGAGTGACCAGCAGTCAGGTGGAGGGTACTTTCTCCAGTGCAGTGAGATGCACAGATCTCATGTGCAGAGGATGCCCAGTTTGGCTAAGTGAAGAACATGTGTCTGTTTGGATGACAAAAACATGCACACCTTGAATAGCCTGCAAACGCTCCTAGGAGGAACCTTTTTGTGCAAAACCACAAGTATTTCTTAATATACAGCTTCATGATAATCCACATAACTATTAAGGTACCAATGCCTACTAGATAAGGCCTTAGCAAGAGTTTAGGAAGGTCCTGGAGACATCCTTTGTGTGACCTTGAAAAAACAATTTCTGAGCTTCACTTTTCTTGTGCTTTTTCTCACTTTTCATTATTGGAGATCACTGCACAATAGATCTTCAACTTCAAACCTGCCACTGATGTAGTACAAATAGCTAACAATCATAATCATTTGAGTAGCAATAACCTCTATTTTTTCTCTCTCTCCTCTTTTACCTTCCTCTCCTCTCCAGACATACTTTAAAGTAAGCAAAAATAAACTGAAGAGGACTTGAAATGTGTGGGGCTTGAAGTATGTTGAATGGCTGTTAATATCTTGTACTGGTTTTAATTATTGTGTCTTCCATATCCTGTATTTTGTTATATTTTCCTTCTCTGGTGAAATAACCCGACACAAATTTCTGTAGAAATACAACAATCCATCAACATTGTTCTTAGATTAACATGCTGAGTTTCTGTGCCAGCAGTGCTTACCTTTATGCAACCCAATATCCAAAGTAAAATCCTACTTGTTAGAAGTCTTTCAAAAGGACAAAAGACATCTGAGGTTAAAGTCCTTGTCTTAAACAGATACTGGCCTTAACTACTATGTTTCTCCTAAATATCTTTGCTTAGGTAATTAAAAATGTATAAAATAGTGAGAAAGCAAAAAGCTGTGAGAAAGTGTCTTTAGCCTAGGGTCAAAATTAATATTTTGTCTTCGGTTTCTGTCTATTAAAGGACATGACTACCACATTTCTGTGTTTTCTTTTGATTTTTGTCTGGATATATTCAGCTCTCCTGCCTTCAAAGTCATCTGTGGGTAAATGTTTTGGCTGAGGAAGCCTGTGTCCATGTTATTTTCAATCTCATCAGGGGCTGGATCCTGAAGTCTATTCCTGAGCACAGAGCCAAACAAAGGGCTGTGCTCAGCCACTGTGGTGCTAATGGGAGAGACTAGCCAGAGGTTGAGCAACAGGTAGCACAGGTTTTGTGAAAACCCTGCCAGGACCTGCAGGGCTGGGATGGGGTGGGCATGGGGCAGGCAAGAGCTGGAGAGAAGCTCACAGAGGTGAGTTACAGATGGTAGAAAGCCTAGGGAGCTCAGGCTGTTGGAAGTGGTTGTTCAGCTTAGGAGAAGCTTTGGAGAAAGAAGGAAATACAGAGGACTGGGGGTCGGAGGAGATGGGTGTCTCATTTCCCAGGACCCAGAGCAGTGGGTGAAGGAGAGCAGCTGAGGTGGAGTGGGGTCTATAATGAATGACTGCCAGCCAGGCTGAGGAGAGGATACCTCTGGGGAGAGGGGCAAGAGGGTTTGAGGGGATGAGAAAGGCTGGGAAGGCAGGCTTGTGGCATGGGTTGCAAAGAGGTCTCTGACTCTGTGGGACTGATATGAACACTTCCAACCAGGACCTGGTGCAAAATTGTACCAGACAGCCTCCACATGGATCTGCACTGATCACTGCCATTCTCCTCATCTCAGTTACACCATCACTTTTGCTTTTTGGAGCAATAAAGGACTTTTATAGGCAAATAAAAATTGAGGAAAGGATAAGGTCCCTTTAGTTTTTCTACAGTAGCTTGTTACATTTGGTACCCTGACATGAAGAGTAAATGGCTTCCCACTGAAGTCATCCTGCTGGCTGGAGGTCCCCAGGTGAAAACATTTGTTTGTGTGTATGAAAATTAAGCTTCTGACCTAAAACCTTTAAAGAAGCTTGCAGGCGTATGGAAGCAATTCAAATTTCTGATTCTATGAGATAATCCCCTGGTACTAATGACTGAGGTCTATAATTTATTCAGCAAAATGTCCCAACTCCTTCTTCTGGGAGCTTCAGGGCTTTGGGAGTTTTTTATATTTTTTATTCTTTTAGATTTGATAATCCTATTTAACCCTCCTACAAATGGGACCCCAGGGAGAGCTTTTCAGTTACACACAATTAATTTTATAAGCAGCATTATTAAATCATCCATTGGCTGTTTGGTATTTTTAAATTCCTTTATTAATAGCAGTAGAGCCTTTTGTATGAAGAACAGAGGGTGGCATTATATGAAATAATTTCAGACTCTAATAATAACTTTTCCTACTTGTGAGTAAAACTAAGAAATGAGCTTTCTCGTCTAAAATTTTGTTCGAAGATCCTTTCCTCTACTCACTCGTCCTTTCTCTTCTTTATGCTTTTCCCTCAGATACATAAAATAAGGCTTTGTTGGATCTTGAGAGGAAAGAAATCTCATGGAGCAGGGCCAGCCATGAGGAATCTTGCTAGGTTGGTGTCTCCCTGCCTAAAGTTGAGAACTGTGCTCCCCTATCAGCGACCCCATTGCCAGAGGCAGCAGTCAGAGGATCACAGCTCAGTCCAGCTGCTCTTGGACTCAAGGCCACAGAACTGCAGAAGGGCCATGGATGCTGCTAAATAAATTGAGGAGCTGTTTCCTGAAGTCTGGCAGAAGGGAGGCAGGTGCTGTAAAGGAGCCTGCTGGGCTGTGTGAGGACTATGTGAGTCTCATGGTTGTAAAAGTGCAGGAAGGGTTGTGTGAGAGCAGGCATCTGCACACTCCAGACCCACAGTGTCCAGAAGAAATGGTAAGAAACAGGATAAATGGAGGATAGTATTTCTCCCTGCTGCATTTTCAGTATCCATTTCTGTGTTATATGAAGCTGGTGGCTGTAGACAAACCACCACATCCACTAGGCACTTTTTTTTTTCTCTGTAAATTTGACTGGTTTTCTTTTGCACCCATGTATGATTTTGTCTTCAGCAATATCCCATAACAACATATTCCCCAATGCCTCACTGTATGAAAGGGTACTTTTGTTTATTCTCAAACCCATTGCCTGATAACTTCATTCTTATGAGACAGAATGAGCAGTCATTGCATTTTCACTTCCCCCTTGTCACTCTGGATTCCCATTGTTCTCAAGGTATTGTATTTGACAAGGCTGTATTTTAGATCTTGTACTGAATTTAACACAAACATAAAGCTTAAGGCTCTGAAGTTGTGGAGTGGAGCTGAATGCATCTTTGCCTGCTCTCCTGGGACTGTTATGCTGCCATCCCTATTCCTGCCGGGCCGCTTCATTTACATTTTAAAACCTGGGATTTAGAATGGATATGTAAATTGACCTTTCAGTTCATACAATAACTCCTGATACATAGTTTTAAATTTAAATTCTGACCATAAATTTAATATTTAATATATAGGGTGTGTTCCTGTCCAACTTACACTGAAAGGATCATAAGGATCTGATTTGGGAAAACTGAAATAGAAATTCAATTAAAAAATTAATCTGCACTGTTATTTATTTCTATGGAAGGTTCAGAAGCTTGTGTCAGTTTTGAATGTCCTTTTCAAATGAGGATTTATCTTTCTGAACTTACATTCAAGATTCTCCAACCAAAAAAAAGAAAAAAAATTGACAGCATATTTTTGTAGGGAGGCCTGGTTTCCACTGCAACATCCAGAGACTGCCCTCTTCTCAAAAGTGAGATAACTCTGTTTCTGGAAGCAATATCACAAACTACTTTTGCTTATGAACACAGTAAAAGACTAAAAATGCTCTTCTTATTCTTACAAAACCAAAATAAAATTCTAGAGAGATTCCAGTGGACAATATGATTTTGTTTATTTTGTTTAAAAATATATACTGTAAGCTAAAAAAATAGATTATATACATATATATATACATTGGCAAGAAATAGAAAATGGCACTTTTTGTACTAAGAATAATCACAAGTTATTTGAATATCCCATAGTGTCTGTAGATATTAATTGGCAACAAATCTTTCAAGAACAATGGTTATTCCTCACACTAGACTATAATTTCCTTTACATATCTACAATTGTTCTAGGGTCTTGCCAGAGAATTTAATGGTTGGTGTCTCACACTAATGTGAAGATTATAATTTGCTACATTCTGTTCCTGGGCATGGTGGGAAATACAACTCTTTGATCTTTATTTTATTCCCATCTTTTCACAGGTATCTATGACACAAACACAACAAAACAGCATAGCTTTATATTCCTATTTTTGTACAGCTGTCCATAGCTGAACAAGCTGTTAGATGATGAAAAAGCAGGATCCCTGGATTTAGATGGGAATACAGCATTGCCATCTGCATTTATACACAATTGCCTTTGTTATTTAGAAGGCCATTGTCAGCTGGATCACTTACTGAGCCCAGAGATACTTTAGGAGTGGGTCTTTAGACATCAGATCAACATAACAAAATTGAGTTGCTCCTTTGGAACTGCTTAGTGTTTGTCTTCTCCTCAGCTTAGGTCTACAGAAAGGATTAGTGAAAAAGTCTTTTTCATGAAAAAAATTATCTTATAAACACTTGCCTGCTTCTCCATATTTTTCTGTTCTCAGTAGGAAGAAAGATAGCTGGTGCCTCCTCCCATTTTCTCCCCTAGACAATTCCACAAGGAACACCCCATAACATGTAGCTTGGTCTTGGCATCCAGCCTGCTGCCTGAAGCCTGGTTTAGGGAGGAGCCCTTTACTTACATTTTAAAAGAAACTTCCTTTTCCTTCCCTAAACCTCTGCTTTCCAAAAAAAGCAAGTGAAACCTAAGAAACTGAACCCTTCCCCAAACCCAACTGGAGGGCTGGAACTTCTGGGGGGGGGAATCAGGAATCATATGGCTTTTCTCTCCAACCTTGACTTACTAATTCAGAAATGTCACTGCACTGTCATTAAATGGCATGAAGCCTCTGCACTGCAAGATGAATGGCTTCCAACTTCACTGAAAAAACAGCATTTCCAGTATGAGTGGCAGGTTTTCCTTGCCACTGCCCACCGTGGAAGGTGTCTGCCCCACTCAGGTGCTGACTCGACCAAGGGAACGATTATTCCAGCTTTCATGGGTAGGTGGGATCCTAAAGCCACTCACAAGTTTCCTTTGCTCATTTGCTTAAGAAACACCTATTCAGAGGATAGAAGGATGAAGAAAGGTGAGGGGAGTTTTCTGCCTCTGACTTCAAAGGGAAATGGAACTGGCTGACACAGCTGTTTTCTACACAAAGAAATTGGGGAACCTGGAAACAGAGGGTCATTTAAGGCAAGGACCAGCGGCTCGTATTTTTCCTTCCCTCCTCCCAAGGAGTTGTTAATCTCATCTCATTTCGAAGAAAACCAAGAAAGTATGTGTGCAGGCTCATGGGAAAGCTATTCTCTCTTGACAGGGTGGGAGGAAAAGAGAAAAGGTCAAGAACAGAGCGTGTTTACCTAAGCCATGTGCTCCAAGCTATGTGCTGCTGTTGAGTGCAGCTGCTTTCACTCTGAGCTGGCATTTTGTGGTTTAGAATACCAGACCACTAAATAAAATATGGGGTTTTAATACCTTTTTTTTTTAAATACATCCAGTGTGGGCTGCTAAAGTAAACAGAATATTGCACGAGTGCACATTTCATTCATATGAGCAGAAGCTTAAAGCAAAAATGGGAGTGCAATTAGCAATCAAAACCAGCAGTCAAAGGCCCTGGAATACAGCACAACTATAGGCAGATATAAATTTCCTTTTAAAGAAACATACTTGGAGGACCGGTTGCATAATTCTGCAAACTAAGGAGAACACTGACTCACTGAGTCAATATTTGCTAAATTTGCTGGGCCAAATTCAACTCTTGTTCAAGACAGAAAAACTTTCAGAGAAAAGAAAGGGAAAGGGCCTGGCCATGAGAGTTACAGGCAACAGCCTCTGGTCCCTGAGCCCTTCTCTTCCTGAGACCATGACCACTGACATCAATCCACTTCTCAGGATGGATTTCCCTTCAGCTTCAAAGGCTTTGGGCAGCTTGTCCTTTATATCTGATATTGGGTAGACTTGTGCCATTACAAATCGGTGCTTCTGTAGCTTATTCCACTCTTTTGTCTAGTATTCATAACAGAAAAACACAGGGCTGAACAAAGAAATTATTACATGTCCTGTTGAAATAGGAAGTAAACACACATTTACTAAAGATAAGAAATTAAGATGTGCAAAAATAGAATGGAAGCACAGACTCATCTTCAGAAACAGATGTAAGCTGATTTACTTAGCTGTTGGGGCCAGGTTAACAAAAGAGGGGAAAAAATGAAAGAAAAAAGTTTTAAAAATTTACTTAACAGGGCTTTAAGCAAGGGAGCATGGCCTGCTGGGATGCATGAAAAGTAGGGAGTAAGACAACCTAGTGAAGCTGAAAGATTTACTTTGTGATCTCCTCTGGTATTTCAGCTCTGAGGGAGCAAAAAATTTTTTTTTCCCTGAGATTTTAATTCAGTCTGGTGTGTGGCCTCTTGCACTACTACAAACTAGTACTGTGTTCAGGTTTCACAGTCTGCTATGAGCACGGTCTAAGGTGAAAGCAGAAGCAGTTCTGGGAAACCTAAAAAAAAAAACACCTTCTCAGGGAGTTTGTAGTTGCTTTTAATATTTTATATTTTAATATTTGCTTATGTCTTTTTACCTTTAAAGGTATCTATTAATATATTTTATATCTTTTCCTTACCAAGCAGCACAAAAGAGTAGGACAACCTACTTTCTCATCTTTTGGGGACTTCACTACCTGCAGAAGGAAGGACGAGCTGGCTCTGCACTGAAGTGCAAATCACAAGAGAAATTTATATTTTCTCTACAGCTCTTCTTAAAACTGTGTGGTAAAAGATATAAAATTGGTGCTGGCACCTGAAACAACAGGGAGCTTTGATAATCTGACTCCTTTTTCTCCACCTTTTCTTGATCAGCAATAGCAGATCTGAATTTCTCTGTGGACTGAATTCCTCATTGTCTTGCAAATCAGGGGCAAGTCCTCTGAAGACAGATAACTTGCACACATGCTAATTCAGTAAATGCCCTGATGCTAGAGGACCTTCTGGTGAGTGAATTTACCTATTATTCAGGCAAATACTCCTTCTTCAGCCTCTTTCCTGAGCTATGGGTACTTTGGAAAAGCTTAATGAAAGCAGAAAAGAATAAGGTTAGAGGAAAGGAGAGAGGAAGAAAAATGTCTAAATGTAGTTTTATTTTTAAATGGCAAAACCTCCCCTTGTTGAAATGAACTAAGACAACAGAGGAAGGGCTGTTTCTGGACTGAAGTGCTGTTCTGTGGTACTCCTGAAAGAATTTGGCTTTGTCTTGTCAACCACAAGTGATGGCAGAATGCCAATTTTCTTTTCAACTGGTTGTCATGAGTATTTGCTGTTGTTTCTGAATGAATGTTATCAAAGGAGCTCAAAATGGATTTAACCTTTTAGATCTGCCACTTAACTAAAAATATATTTCATACATTTAAAAAGTTATGTTAAAGAATTTGGTCATCCTGTACCTATTATTCAGCCTCTATTTTCTGTACTTACAATAAGCTACTCAGTAATTGAAAGATTTTTACTGATAGCATCTAAACAGGGTTCTTTTTAAACATATGACTAGTTATAATTAATTGCTCCATAAATAAATTAATCTAAAAAGCACCCCACTGTTAACTTTTTTTGAGAAAATAATAGTCATCTTCCATATCCAGTGAGGTAGAAGAAAACACTTAACAGATGTGGGTATGAATTGTGTCCAGTCCTTGTACCTACAAGGTCTCCTTTCCCTAGGTACTTATTCAAATGCAACAGAGAAGGACTACACAAATGATCAGAGGGATGGACAGTGTGCATAAAGAAGGCTTCTGGAATTTCCTGGAATTTCCATTCAGCAAAATGTAGAAAAAAATTGCAGAAATATAAAGTAAAAAAAAAACAAAACAAAACAAAAAAAAAACCAAAAAAAAACAAACCACACAAAAAAAACCAGAAAGAGACAAAACCCTATTGAGTTACATCAACAAATAAATGAAAACCAAACACTTTTGAGATTTTATCTTCTGTGTCTCTTGAGCTTTTAAAATAGATATCAGAAGCTGTTTTCAAAAAGTGCAGCACACACCTATTTTTTTGTATGCAGCACACACCTATTTTTCCAGGAACCTTAGTTCTAGGAACCTTAGGAATTCCTTAGTTGTGAGGCAATCAGATTAATTTTGTCCCAGATGAAGGTGAAACAATCTTAAACTTTTTTGTAGGCTAACCTGCACCCACTGAATTAGAATTGGGGGCTTTGAGCACCAAATATTAAATTTATTAAATATTTAGATCTTAATACTTCACTGAAAACAATGTAAACCTAGGCTCCACATGCTGAACTTATCCATGAATAGTTCTGTTTTTAAAACTAATCTCTGACCAGAAGTCAGTGCAATCAGAAATAGCTCCATTTAGAAAATACCCCATCAAACACAATGCATTTTTGTTGACCTCATTACTTTAATTCCCCATTCTTTTCTTATTTACTCAGAAGCCACTAGCAGGCTCTGGCAATCTGCAGTTGAGAACCATAGGGCTCGACCCAACATCAACACAGTTAAAACAAACTTCATTCTGTCATGCTCTACAAATATCACTGAAACATAAATACACAAATAAACTGTACACAGGGGCATAGTTTCCTAACAGATTTTCCAAAAACGTATTTTGGCCATCTACTCTTCCTCCATTTTGGAGAAGGCACTTGCTCTTAACACCTCCATGCAATTCACAAGAATCAGAGCTCCAGTTAACTCTCGCCACTGTTTTGTTACTGGGTTTTTCATTTTATCCAAGGCTGATTGCAGGTCTTGCAAGACATCCCTGTAACCATCTCCATAATGGGCAGCCCAAGTGTAGAGAAAATCATATGCAGGTTTCCACATCATCTGAAAATAAAGGGGAAAAAAAAGATTTAGTGGCAGAAATTTAATTATTGAGGAAAAAAATAGCTAAACAGTTGAAAAGTCATAGAAAAGAGAAAATAATTGTTTAATCACTAGGCATGCAGAAATGCTTTCTCTTATTTGCATTATTTCTATGAAACTCTCAAATTCTCAGAGAGGTAAATAATAGATAAATTCTTCATTCAGAGGATTATCACAAAGTCAAAATATATCCTTGTCTGAAACTATAAGTCAAAGAACAAGAGTGGAAAGAAAATACTTTTCATCTTTTATAATGCATACACCAGCAATGTTTTCCCTATTTGGTTGTGCTTTTGATGGTTACTGCCCCATTAATCAACACCCTACTGTCCCTCTACTCAGCCTGGAAATTTTAAACACACTTTTTACCTTTCAGAAATGTTTTCTGGCAACAGCAGCAGAAACTTAATCTGGCTACTGCTCTAAAGGACAATAAAAAATGCTTCTAGAAAGACATCAGCATCACCAGGAGGGCTAAGGAGAATCTCCAACCTTTATTGGATACAGGGGCAGCATTGTGACAAAGGATGAGGGAAAGGCTGAGGTGCTTGATGCCACCTTTGCCTCAAGCTTAAATACTCAGACCAGTTTTTCTCTGGGTATCCACTCTGCTGAGCTGGAAAACAAGGACAGGGAGCAGAATGGAGTCCCCTTAATTAATTTAGATTGGGAATTAGGAAAAAATTCTTCATTGAAAGGTAGGTCAGGCATTGGAACAGGCTACCCAGGGAAGTGTTTGAGTTGCCATCCCTGGCAGTATTTAAAAGCCACGTAGGTACTTAGGGACATGGTTTAGTGTTGGACTCAGCAGTGCTGGGTTAACTAGATAATCTGACTAGCTGATCTTAGAGGTCTTTTGCAACCTCAATGATTCCATGATTCTAACATGATTTATCTGTAAAATCTATTTTTAAAAAGGGGGGGAAAGCAACCAAACACTCTAAAACAGGCAAGTCAAAAGCTTTTATAATTTTCTTAATCAGGACATAAAATTTTAAAATTTTCCTGCTAGAAACAAAGGAAATTAAAAGATAGGTTACAGATGCTTTTTTGTTTTTCAAACTACAATTTATGCTAAACAAACGGAGCAGATCCTTAGCAGGTATAATTAGTCATTGGTCTAACGACATTAATTAAGTTATAGCAGCATGATTCAGATACCAAGCGGGACTTTTCGCTTTCAAAGTGCTGAGCAACTTTGCTCAGTTAACAAACAAAATCATTATTTTCCCAGCTACTGCTTTTCCAAATGTTACTTGGGCAATCAAAATTCTGTTTTGCTCTCCTTATTGTCGATAAATGTTTTGCAAACAGCAACTGAGTTAACAGTTGCAGGGAGGATGCACAAATTCACAAAGAAACCCATGACTCTCCTTCTATCCTTCTTCTATCATTCACAGTTTTGTTTTTTTAAACAGGAACATACTTATGCATTGTAGTAAATGTATATGGACTGATGACTGCAGATATATATATATATAGATATATAGATATATAGATATAAATACATACACAAAAATACAAAAATTATCAGGAAGTTGAGTTACTTTTTTTAGCATCTTTTCCTCTTTTATCCCAAAAACAGTTTTTATGGTTGTGAAGGATAGTTCTGAAGGAAATTGGTTATTTCCTCCATATTATCTTATTAATTTACAAATAGTACACAACACTATGATTTAAGCTTTATTTACTTGATCCCTGGAGGAACTGAGTAGGAGGAGAATTTCTTTGCTCATAGTCATTAACTTTTCTCCATATTTTTGGGCTAAGATCTTTCAGCTTCCCCAAGACTGATTCTGTCATTGTTTCTGTAAACATTTCCTTCAAATTTTGCTGCCCAAATGGAAAAAAAAATAATTTACTGCCCCACAGTCTGATTAATCTAGTCTAGTCTCAACTTACTGTCTCACAGTCTGATTAGTTTAGTTTCTGTCTTGAGTTTGAGTAATAAAAAAGTGCCTGTGCACTTTTTTTCCTTTAAGCAAGCCTATCTTAAGTCATAACCAACAGGTTACAAAAAGAGAAGAGAAAAGTACATTGGTGGTAGGTGGGAAGAAGGAGATTGATGAATTCTTTTGGGTTTTTTTTAGAGAGGCTAAGTTGAAAACAATTTTTTAGAGAGGTTAAATTGAAATTTTTTAACGTACTACTCTAAATATTAGATATTATAACATATTTTAATGAACCTAAGCAGGTCACTGCTGTTGTATTTATGTTGGGACCAGAAAGTTTCTGTATTCCTGTTTTTAGCTTGAAACCCAAAGTAGCCAACAAGAGAAGCTGGTATTTCCTACAAGAAAAGCTGGTATCTCCCGAAATTCTGTTACTGGCTATGCTTTTTCTGGGTCTCTTTCTGCTTTTCTTACATTCCTGTTAGACTGGGAAATTTAAAGAATGAGGGTACAGTCTTCTGTCTTCTCTCGAATGTGAAAAGAAAATGAATATGAAAAGATGTTGTGCTCTGACTTATGCTGAAGGTCAGTCTGACATTGTATAAGACAATTGGCTGAAATATCCTTAAATACAAACCTTGGTTTCCTCTAATCTATCACAACTGGTTTTTTTTTTTTCAAACTAAGACAAAGGAAAAGAAAGAAGAGAAAGGAGAATGTAGGGATCAAAACCTTTACAAACTGGTCACCACTGATGCATAATTAACTCAGCAATAATCTACACACTCCTCATATTAAAGTAGTACTGCAAACACAGCAGTGGTTCTAAGGCAGATTCTTCTCCACATCCACATACTCTAATGCAATCAAAAATTTCTGAATTTTGCATTCAAAATTCCTGAATTGTATCAAAGCAGAATCTCAGGAAAAATATTAAATCACTGCAGCATCCTGGTCAAGTCCCATCTCAGCTGTGTGCATGAGTTTTACCTCTTTCCCACTCTCTCTCCTGAGTATGCAGTAATGATACCATATTGATATATCCATATGGATATACCATATGGATATATCCACTGCAAAGTGATTTGGAATTTACTGATGAAAAGTGATTCATAATCTATGCCCAATTGTATGTACCTCAAGTTGCCTCTGTGATCATCTACAAGAAGGTTTGTTCCACCAAAAAAAATATGAAGTTTAAAAGCAGAAACATTTTTTAACCAATCAATCCTCCTGATGATGGAACAATCCTTGGTGGGGGATTAACTAGTTAATATTTTCATATAATCCTCAATAACTAGTCAAAACTTATTAACCTCCCCCAGCTTTGCTGGTTTTAAGGTTTTTTTCAGGTTTTAAGGCCAAAACCTACTATCAGTAGAAAAGTTTACAGGTCAGAAGAAAGTACTGAAATTTAGGTTAGATTCAGAGGGCATTGAGGGTACTGGGTGATCACATGAGACACCAGTCCTAAAAACCTTGTTCTTTGAACTCACACCCATGTGGACAAGCACAATTAAAAAGCTCACCCAAAACCAATAAATCCTCCATAGGCCCAATATAATCCTTGAGAAATAACACAGAAATATGGCAAAATTCTGATCTTTGATTGCTTGTTGAATGTTCTCTGAAAAAACAGAGTGTACTGTATTATGGGCTTTTAATTATGATGAATTTGAATGCACTCTGTTTTGTTAGCAGACATTGTCACTGAAAGGCAGAGAATTTTCTGGGGGGTTTGACATAAAGAAATAATGCAAAAAACTCTTGAAAACAAATGAGTAAGGTGTATGAGGATTTTCATGGTGAATCAAAACCCATTCAAAGAGAAGTAAATGTTTATTTATAAATTTTCTTAATATATAGAAATAAATAGGTATGATGCTGGAAAAAAAACAGTTATAAGATTGTTTTATTTCTACTGTCTGTTAGCAAAGAGGAAACATTCCCAAATAACAGGGAGACTAGCAGAGTTGTATATTGTTCATGTCAATAATTCCCTCTGTAGAAAGCTGGGGGTTCATTAGCCAAACACAGAAAGCTTAGTAACTAGAACAAAAATGTAGGAAATCAGACAAGCCACTGCCTAACAGCAAAAAAGAAAAAATCAAGAGAGTAGACATGGGATTGAAAAGGCTGACAATTTTATGAGAAAAAATTCGAGGAAAGTGCATCCAGACTTAAGTACCCAGAACAGAAAAAAAGTACACAAAATAGCTCAAAGAGAAAAACTGGATCTGAGAAGGAGGCAGTGATTGCAAACAACAGTTATGGAGATAAATTTGTTGGAAAGTGCAGAAGCAGATGAGTAAACAAGTAGAATTTTGATCAAATATTGATTGGGTAGGGAGGGCAGAGCATTCAAAAGGAATAAGAGATAGTAATTCATGATTAGAGCAGAAATATCTTGATAGTTATCACCTATCAGATGAAAACGAGATGACAGATTCACTTGATTCAGACAGTGGAAAAGATAATGTGTTTAGCAGGGAATAAGAACCAGCTACAGGGAAGTAAAAAAGGAAGAAAAAATTATCTTGAGTAGTTGTGAACCTGTGAATGGGAAATAGCAATTCCTTTGGCACTAAGAGGTGAGAGAGAGGGAATGCAGTCTGGATCATGTACATTACCTGCAATAATCAGGTGACATTGCATGGATGCCATGAGTATCTCTGGCCACCTCAAATGGCACTAGAGGTCTAATTAGGCACCTAAATTCCTCCTTAGATCTGTATGCACTAAAATACGTCTGAGAGGATAAACTGACTTTTATACAAAGCTCAAACTTCTGTATAAGAAAAATGCTTTACAAAGGAAAAAGAAAATATCATGATCGACCTGACAAACTATAAACTTAAACAATATACTTGCCACATTCATACATCAGCAGTAAAACTGGTGTCAGGGCTTCCAGCCTCTTCTCGTGCTACTTGAGCTAAATGAAAACAACAGTTACACTGGCACAGAAAAGTATTAATGATAGAAGTCAGCTTTCTTTTTGTGGAAACAGCAAAAGCTGTACAGAGAGTGTACAGAAGTGTCTCCTACAAGGACTGGCTGGTCCTCCTCACTGTGTCTGAAATGGCAGCAGAGGTGTGAGTAAGGCTAACAAGTGGACAGGACAACAAAAAGGATTGAACCTAGCCCAGAAGCTCAAGACAGGGACTGAGACCTTCACTGGACAGTGCAGAAGGAAAGAAGCCTGCAAAACAAGGAAGAAGGAAAGCTGTGTTTGTGCAGAGAAGAAAATGTGCATGCACTGTTGCACCAGACCCTCACCTCCAGAGCCACTGCTCCATTTTTCCCGTGGTGGGGCACTTCGTAAGCCTCGATTTGCTGCTTTGTGAGTCGGGCCAGCTTCTCCGCAAGCTCCCGCCAGCTTTTGCCAAGCTTGACAGCTGAAGTCAAGATGATGGTGTCCTGGGTCAGACGTGCCACTAACCCCTGGCAATCTATTTTCAAAAGTGCCTGCAACAATGATTTTCATTAGTGATCCTTCACCAGTAATTACAAACAGAACATTTTAATTTAATTTTATAGCGCTATTCTGCATTTCTACGCAAACAGGAAGACTTTTTTTTTTTTAACTTTTGTGTTCTTACAAATATGTGGGGGTTTTTTCTACAAAATGGTGTTGCCAACACTTTCAGAGAAAAACTGCCCATGAGCTTAAGAAAAAATCAAGCTGGCATTCAACTGCTTCAGCATTCCAGTGTCAAATGGGTCCTGCCAAGCTTATGGATCCTGAAAGAAAAACATACTCCTCCAGCAAAAATATTTGGGACAAAAAAAAAAAAATTAGCTTCTTAGAAGTATGACATGAAACTTGAAAATTAAGTTAGAGCACTATTATACTAAGGTCCTTAATCTAGGACTTTATATGGAAGATCACTGATCACATTGGCCAGCACCTTTTGATTTACTCCTCCCACAGAACTAATAATTTTCTGACCATTAAAGAGAAGTGCAAACATGAAACCTTTCCCTCCTCCTGGCCAAATGAGCATTTAATGACACTCAAATTAAAATGGTTGAGGGAGTAAAACCTTGAAATGTAGATATGTTGCATTCTTCCTTCTTTATTTGTTTGGATAAGAGCTAATGGGAAAAATACATGTTGGGTTTTTTTCATTCTCCTCAAATTAACACCAAATATTCCACTGAAACTGTTGAGGTTTTCAGGGAAAGATCAAGAGAAAAATACGGAAATTTTCGTTGTTTTTTAGATACTGACTTTTTACTGAAATATCAAGTATTTCTGCAGAAATCACACATATGTGTGATTTAATTTTAAAGTATTAACCAATAAAATCTCACAGCAAACAATAGAACTTTGGCAGACAGAGTAGTGAGAAGCTGACTACAGTGTATTGAAAAAAAAATTCCCCTAAACTGGAAACAAAATTGTTCAGTTTGTGTTGGCTCTGATAAGCAAGAGCCCTATGAAACAGAAAAAAATGAGGTTTCTTAAAAGAATTCACTGAAAATTCTACCCAAAAATTACATGGATGGCATCTAGGCTTATATCCAGCTCTACAAAGACAAGGACCTGTATTGGCACGTCCTAGCAAAAATACATAAATCTCACAGAAGAGGACATTGAGCAGCCTGGTCTTGTGGCAGGTGTCCTGCCTTTGACAGGATGGTTGGAATGAGATGATCTTTAAGGTCCCTTCCAACCCAAGCTGTTCTATGATTCTATAAGCTTAATCAAATTATGCCCCACTTTTTGCCAGTTTTGTAATGAACTGTGTTTCACTGTATGCCAATAAAACTTTGGACAATTTTCACTATTAGTCCCTCCTCTCCTTTTTGTAAAGAGACATGAGAGACTTTGCTGTACTTCGTACTGGCTCAGTTTTATTCCACAAAGTCTGATGCACTTTTACGAATTCTAAGGGGTCACTGCTACCAAAATTTTCTGAATCCTGCTGAAATTTCTGTCAGCACTTCCAAGTGGATAGACTAGCTATGAGAAGTAAACTCAGCTGAGGTTTACAATTCAGGATGGTCAAAAGGCTTTAGATGAGTGGCTAGAATGTGAGTTTTTAAATATCCGTCTTTGTAGCATTTTGTTTTCATATAATAAATTTAACTATCATCTGTCCCTTAATAGGTTGGTCAACTTTTCTGTCAGAGCCAAGGAGAGTATTAAGTGACCATTAATTTCAAATTAATTTGTACACAGATCAGTAAGTAAATTAGGATTGTTAACAGTGCCACTTATTACCTGGAAGTAGTTAGAATAAACTTTTGATTCACATTTGGCAGTATTTAGTCACATAGAAGCTGTCCAATGGCTTACAAATGAAGTCTATGAAAATACATACTGAAATATTTTGCAATATCCTTCTTAGACCACTATAGCATTGACTATGAAGCTGTAAGGTGTGGATAGAAAATCTTGCCCTCAACATTTGGATTCAGAGGTCCCTTTTAAACATATGAAGCTAAGCTAGACATGTAATTTAACATAGACAAATATCTATGTCTATATATACAGATATAGACATATAGATATAGACATACATAGATAGATAGATAGATAGATCGATAGATAGATAGATAGATAGATAGATATAGATAATATCTATCTGTATCTATAGACGTATAGTGGAATTCCCACAGTATTGTAATGTTACTTAATATTTCACAACAGGAATGTGAATTTCTCAGGAAAGCAATTTATCAAGACAAATGACAAAACAATTTTGATCATGAATATTTAAAAGCCAAAAAAGTCATCTTAGTCAACCTACTAAATGAACACAGTTCATGGAGCATTAACAGAAGACTGTTCAGAATTAATTGATCAAAGTATTATTCTTCATGAGAATTTGGATGTATTTTCCACCATTAGTGTCTATAACTTCTAGTAATATATTCAGGTTTATAAAGATCCTGCAAGGATACATAATCATGTTTTCTTGTTCCTACATTACTAATGAGTAGTTTATTGGCAATATATTCCCAACAAGCCAGTTAGCTCATGCAATACTTACAACAATGAGTTCATAAAGAAATAGTCTTTTTTTTTTGTTAGCATGGCAGTCTTGCTTCATCTTTTTCACAACATGCGCAACTCTTTCTGATTCTTTATCAATATGTGCCTCATTAAAGTCATCCAAAGACATATGTGAGTATCCCAACACCTCAGCTAAAGCTCTCCAGTCATAAACACTCTCTGATACTGTGGACAGAACTACCGAATAGATATAAGTCAACTTTTTGAATGGCAATGCAATTTGTTCAACAAGATTCCTGGTTGTTAGCTCACTATCAGCAGTGTCCATAGCTTGCTCTTTAGAAATCACTTTTACATTTTTGCAATGTACAAGGCCAATCTTTCTTCTGAGAACTCCCACGTACCACTCTTTCATTTTAGTTTGTCCAATGGCTTTAACTTTGTCTTCACCAAGCAGTGCTATTGTGTCTCCTTTAAAATACTCCAGCAAATAGTCAATCTTATTTTGACGTAACACAGTTTTCAAAGCCACTCCATAAGTATTGACAGTCAAAGTTTTGTCTTGAAACTTTGGATATTTTATTGTTGGTATCAAAAGCCATGGTGCGGACTTGATTTCTTTGCGGTTTTGTAGGCGCTTTGGCCGATTAATAAGTCCACTTAATTTTGGAGCTGGATCAGGAGTCGTAACGTGGAACTGTGTTACTTGGCTACTTTTTAAGATTTTAATCTGAACAAGGAAAACGAAGAAATGCATCTCCTTGCATCCAAGCATGGAAAACGGGAATTGTTGGCGGACCATTTCACCAGTTTTCAACTCCTCCTTTTTAATATTTTTGCTTTGATCGTCCATTTTTACTTGAAAGTCTGGATCACAAGATATTAAAGAAATGTTTAGATCTTGCAGTTTTTCAAGCAGAAATGTATGCTTTCCCCACAGCTGAAACACCACAGGAGGCATACTTTTCCCCCCCTTTTTTATATCGCAAATCGTGAGTTTTCCTGGAATGTAGTTATGACCAAAGACTGTAAAAACGGCTGTAAAAGATGGATGAATGTATTTGGGACCATAAATTCCAACTGAGACTGTTCTATGGACATAGTCCCACACATTAGTTGCTGGAGGCTGGATTTTACTTGCTTGTATGGCAATCACTGCATACATCACATGACTTAGGTCCATTAGCTTGACTTGTATGGTATCTTGATAAATATAGCAATTCTCTAGCTTCTTAAAAGGTCCTTCTTTGTTGAGACTAAAAAAACACACAATATCAGTCATAACTTGGCTGAGTGGATCATTCTTCACTTTAGCTGCAACTTTCACTTCTAGGAAAATGGCTTCACTCGTGTTGAGGTTGCTCAGTGTAAGCTCTATGAGAGGACTTACTGTGCTGGACAGCTCATTGTTGCATGACAGTGGAGGGTTAAGGATAGCCTTTAAACCAACTTCCTGGAATTCTCCTGGTGATACATGACCCACAGGGACATGAACGTTGATATCTGAGTCCGGCAGCTGCACTGAACCCCCTTCGTGATTCAGTTTACAAACCACATGAATGTCTGTAGCTTGGGTTTGTGCCCATCCAGGGCTGTGGCTCATGGCTTCTAAATCCAGGCAGGAGCGGGTGAGCTGCCGGTGGCTCAGCCAAGCCATCCTGTAGGCTTCGCGGTCGTTTTGAAGCCACGTCAAATCGGAAGCTGTGATTTTTTGAGGCGCTGTCTTGTGAGGACTAAATCTTCGGTTATCAACTATATCCAGGAAGTCAGAGACACTCTTGGATCGTCCGGATCTTCTTGATGAGGTCTTTCTTAGGAGACAATCAATATCTAGCTCATCGCCTGAGGAATCCAAAGAGTCCCTATTGCTTGAAATTTTAGGGAAAAAATAAGGTTTTTCCTTTAAGGTAGAAAGACGTTTATTATTTTCATTTCTGTTGGAAGCAGCTATGTCATGTACGAAAGGATTGGATCCTGACAGTTCATTCCAGAAAGGATTAGTCTTAGAAATAGCTTGGGCATGTTTGAATACACCAGGCCAGTCAATATCCAAATCCAGTTTACTTTCACTGGCATCTGTTTAAAAGAAGAAAATAAACATTTCCTAAAGCACAGAGTCTTGAGATGTTCCATTCATGTTCAACTAAAAGTCTGTTAAACTAAGAGGTCACTAAATTTTCCTCCTTAAATACACATGGATAAATTCTGTATTTCTCCTTCAGGTTTCTAAACAGTATCAATGTTGATTTAACTAAGAATCTTTCTTCATAGAAAGACTGCTAACAAATTAGTGCTGAATAACAAATTGGTGTTGAAGGACATAAAGCATCTTCTTTGAGGTGTTGATAATTATCAACTTGTATGATAATTAATTGGTATTGAGTATGATAAAATTCCATAAGGTTCAAGCCATTATATTCCATTAATCTTTGGCCTCTTACAAAATGCTGTGGATTTCTTTCCTTTGTGTCTGTCTCTTTGCAAAAAGATGAAACAACTACAGTTTTATTTTTCAAACACTGCAGGCTGTGTATTTACAGATAAATGCATTATTCAAGATTCCTTTTCATGCTAGTGCATGCACATTTAATTGATAACAGCACTCTTACAATTTATCTCCATGTGTGTGGAATTTATTATACTAGTTTTCCATCAGAAAACAATAATTTATGTAATTTATGAGACCTTGTACAACTTGAAGCTTGTAGAGAAATTTTTATGTGACTACTAATTTTCTGAGATTGCATTTAAATAGACTAATCTGGGTGCATAAGTGATATTTACATATGTTTTCTAATAAAAAAGTACTCACTATTAACACTAATACATAGTTTTTCTGAAGAAGAGACATCCTTACATTTTATATTAACAATTGTTCAAAGAAGCTGGTTTACAGTTGATTGCAACTCACCCTTCTTGCAATGGAATATCTGCAACCTTTTATGCTAAGGGTTTCTATCACTTCATTTTGCCAAGTTTTTTCTATAATTAGAGGCTATGCCATCCCTTCTTTATATATTCTTGCAAAGAGTTTAAATTTTAGAGGGAAAAGTAATGATGTCTATTTTTTTCACCATATCTATAGCTTACATTATTACCCCTACCATAGTACTTTCCATTTCCAAGGTTGTGCTATCTTGCTTAAATGCAAGCATGATAGTGCATACAGGCACAAAAAGAAAAAAAAAAATTTTAAATGTTAGTATCTTTTTTTTTGTTGTTTCCTTTTTCAAATTGTAATAAAAAGCCAAAACCGTGAAGTCTTTCCACAGTTCCAGAAAATTCCCAGATTGGAAAAGCCAAGGTGGAATTTACCTGTTTGCCAGCTGCCTATATACAAAGCTCTGTCTTGACAAGAGCCTTCCAGGTGAGCTGCCAGGGGAATTGAGCCCAGGGGCAGCCTCCTTTTCCTCGAGCACCTTGTCTTGATCAGGGTCACCAGAGGGGGACATGCTGTTCAAGCACCCACTGAAAAGTTCTTTTGTCTCTGCCCACAGGCCAAAATTTTTGCTTGTGCTGTGATGTTATTACAGTCAGATCAGTATTGAATATTAAAAATATAGATTAGTTAAGACCAAAATAAACACAAGGGTTTTGTTTGGGTTTTTTTCCCAATCCTAAAGGGCATGTTTTTACAGGAAAAATATGAGCAGAAAACTCTGTCAGAGCCTGAGTCACTAGGACAGATGCTTTCTCATGCCAGGAGCATGAGAAAGCACAACACCACAATTACAGGGGTGCAGCATGTCAGCAAAGAAATAATTCCTGCTCCACAACTTACACAGCAAGTGTCAGGCTTTGCTGTTGTATGCTACTGCACAAGAAGCTGAGAGAATGCCTACCTTCTGGAGGGCAAGGTTTTCTCACTTTCTTTGGGGTTAAAATACCAAGGAGATTAAATCAAGTTTGCCAAGACTCCAGTTTTTAAATTGAGCTAACTTCAAAATTACCCTGCCTTCATGCTCTTAAAACCCAAAATTAATCTTGTTTGGCAAAGAACTTCCTCTTCTCTTCCCCACCTTGACACCCAGTAAACTTACTAAGTAGCATTTGTGAATTTAACATTAAAGATTTCAACTCTTCCTCCCAACCTGCCTGACCCAGAGTTTTGCAGAAATGAAGACGTTAGTTGGAGAGCCTTAGTAAGGAAATTTCAGGAGAGCCATACTGTAGCTGTCTGAAGGTGCCCGGTCATCCACGTCAATCAAAGTCCCCTCTGACCGGCTCCGTGGAATCTCTCCACTGCTCAGGGAATCTGTTCCACTGCTGGAAGAATTCTCCTCCTAGAAGACAGTTAAGCATATAATACATCAGCAAGTATGCAATTTGAAAAAGGGGAAACTGTTGAAGAACATTTGAGCTTTGTTCCTGTAGTGTGACATAAACAAAAAAGTGAAGGTTAGATTATGAGTAAATTTAGGAACTCTGCCCAGGAGTGTCACAGTCCTGAGTCTTATGATCATATGTGCATCAAACCCAGCAGATGCCACAGTACAATGTGATACCCCAGCCCATAGTGGAGTCCAGTAACTCACAAAATTAATCTTGCAATTGGAATTGAGCCAATTACACAATATCTTCCATTCAGGTATTGAATAAAATATTTTTTAAAAAATCTAGACATCCTACTTCCTGTTTTCAGGTAAGTTTGAGTAGAATGATTAAAGGGGAAGATCTATATCTGTTACTTTCCATGCCAATTATTAAAAAGTATTTTCAACACTTTGTGCTTTATTATTCTTCTTATATTCCTCCCTGAAAGAAGGTCAGATTTCCTTCTAGTCAGTCCAAGAATGTCCTAAAATATCCTTCCTTAGAGACTATGCCATCACAGAAACAGCCTAAGAGGATATTCAGATCTCTCTTCTTCCCTTTTCTGGCTACAAGAAGTTCTGTTTCATTTTGGTGCAGTGCCTTTGAGGCAGGCAACAGAAGGATGAGCCTCTCAAGGTACATTGCCCAGTGCTGAAGAAAGAGTTGTGTCTCCTAAAGAAAGAAGAGTTACAGAAGTTTCAAGCAAGCATTTAGTATCCTATGTGATGAATTTACTGTATCCCAGAAACAGAAGCTAGAGGAAATAAAATATGAGAGATCTTTTGTGCAGAAAAGCTCTTCAAGTTAGTGCTAAAAAGCAAGACATCACCTAGTGACTTTCCCAGAATCCTCTCACACATCCTCTCACATGCAGTGAGATATAAATGCTGATGATCAACAGATATATTAAGATATCTGGGGAAAAAATGAGACAAACAAAGAAACAAGGAAGGGGGAGGAAGAGAGAAGGAAAAAAATCCAGACATTTTTTGGGTCCATACATGGGATACAATAGCTGGCTTCATTTGGGAGCATGAAATATTGCAGCCTGTCACTCCTGCAGCAAACAATGCAGTCAAAGTAGATCTCTTTTTATCACATTTAGAATAAAAGGGGAAAAAAAAAGGATTGTGCCTGGTTTTGCTGTGGCTGTAAGTAAAAGGAATTTTCAGTTCCAGTTCCAGTAGGTGAGTTATGGGAAAAGAAACATACTTTATATCTAAGCATTCCTGCAGAAAGCTGAAGCCATCTGTTTGTTTTCATTGCACAAGGCCATGGCTTAAGATATCTCTTTTTTTTCCCTGCAAATGTAAATTGGTACTTTTTGCTCTTACCACATGAGGTACTTCCAGCTAATGGCAGTCAGTTCAGGTGCTCTTTTTTACACAAGCTGAGCTCAGTCAAAGCTCAACAGTCACCCAGCACCTCTGAGGGCTGTGTAGACTTTCAGGTTCCTTTGTTACCAGAAATCTCTTTTATTTGGCCTGTGGAGTTCTGATTTTAGCTAGTAGGTAAAGCTAGCCTCCAATGCCAGTACGTTCTGTCTTCTGCTACTACTACCCCACCAGAACAAAACTGGAAACTAAAATGCCTCCTTAATCCCAAAACCATTAATTCCAAGATCTGGATTTCCACATATGTATAAAGATATCACCATTTCTCCTGTCTCTGATAAGTGAGTATATTTGATAACATATATGACTCCTTCAATGGAAATAAATTTTGCTTTGTTGCTGCATCTCAAAAAAAAGCTGAAAAACTGAACACATGTATAAACATGCAAGATTTTTATCTCTGGCTTCTACATACTCACTGTGGACGTTTAATCGTGCCAGCATAAGGCATCCGTAGTCTAAAATCTCAAAAAATGTACAAAAAGTAAGTCTTCATTTTACAGTACCAGTGTACTTGTTGCCAGCACTAATCTCTGACTGACAATTTACTGATAATTCACAAGTGAATTTAAGAATAGTTATTTAAATAGTTAAAACACCTACAATTATTTCAGTAGCTGCATAAAGTGGGGGACAGTAAATAAGGATGACGAAAGGGCACAAGAATGCAGATGTACAGGGGCTAAAATAGGAAACCCATGGAGAAGGGAGAAGAAGAGAGGAAGAGAGAAAGAAAAACAATCTTTTTACACAGGGGGATTTTATTGAAAGAGACATGACAACAAGACTGCATGTGGAAGTTTTTTTAAACAAAATAAGGACTTCTGCAAATAGAATAAACCATTTCCTAAAAGTTCCCTGCGGGAATTCCTCAAAATATTCAGCCCTGGCATAGAGACAGAAAAGGGAGATACTGAAAAGGAAAACCACTTTCAAAAATAATCTTCCTCCCCCCTGAAAGCATTTCTTGTTATGACAGGATGATCAGGGATCCCTTGTGATTGAGGCGTGTCTTCAGGCCAGCCAAGCAGAGGATGAGAGAAGGGGGAATATGTAAACATTCCTGGGCAAAAGATGACCACATTTGGCCAGCATGTCAAGGGATGTGGGAAATGCTGGGGACAAGATTTGCCTCCTGTACAGGGTTACATGAGCTGACACCAGGGTCAGGTCCCACCTCTCCTCTGTTCCAGCCTGAGTGCTGGGAATGGCTAAAGCCCCAGTTTCTTTCTATGAAAGAGACTAAGAACAAAAGAAAACCAAATGCTTACCCTTTTCCATGGATACATTCTGTGATAAAATAGCATCCCAAATTAAACTTTTGATAGCACAAACCTATAAACTAGAAACTTACCTGAACAAATTCTGAAGAACAATCGTTCACAAGAGAAGTGAGATGGATGCATGTGGGATATACAGGCATACTAATCAACATTGAAATGGAAAGGCATAAAAAGCTTTTGCTGCAAAAAGAGGGAACTATGTATAGGAAGAACCAGAGACCAAGCTTTTAATTTGCTGTAGCAACTGAATAAGAAAGATGTAAACTGACAAGTGCTTAATGGTGCAAGGAATTATTTGAGTGATGGCATGTCAACTCACAGTGAGAATTCAGGAGGGAATGAAGTGAAGAGGCTGGAAAGAGATCAGCTGTGGAGGTGGCCAGTGACTGCTGAGAGATGTGGCACTTTTTGTGTGAGGGCAAGCAACAGTTAGCCAGGTGTGTTGTGCTGGAGATTGCTTGACCCATAAGAGCACGTAACTCAGGACCCAGAGCACTGCTGGCAGCACTGTTACAGAGGAAGAAAAATGCACTAGTGCCCTAGAGGAAGAAGAAAGTCTTGGGTAGAAAGTTCCGTTTTGCAGAAGTCAGGAGTCAGATTTGCTGCAGATGGCATTTTTGCTGCATAAAACGCCTCCAGAAATTTCTTCCAGGTTTTTCAAAATTCAAGCGCACCTTTTTCTTTTTCCCAGTCTCACTACCAAAACAACCATATCCTGTGTCTAAAACAGTGGTAATGAAGAAAATAAGAAAAGCCCAAAGGCAAACTCCTTCCCACTGCCTTTGCCTTCAAAAATAAGAGAACATATTCCGTTGTGTTTTTTAAGTATCAACATCCCAGAGCAAAACACTAGCAATTTATATTCCATTCTACCTTAATCCTTCTTCAAAAGCAGGTTTTGTTAAGAACAGAGCTCTCCTGTGGCCATGTCTCCCTGTGGACTTCTGCATGTTCCCCACACAGACAGTGCTACCCTTATTCAAAAAGATTCATGGCCTTTGTATCCCAAGGATGAAGTTCATGCATTAGCAGTGACAGAGCACGAAACAGACACAGGTGTTGGTGATGTGTCTCATTCCTCAGGCTCATTTTTGGGTTACATGGGGGAAAATTACTTCCTACTTATATAGGTTGGGTTGTTAGACTTTCAAGTTTCTTTCTGTAAGAGGAGAAATGTAAATGCATCGTAACATTAAATAAAATGCTCCTCATACCAAATACTGACTATACTGAATTATTTAAATTCTATTACATAGAGAGAAGAAAAGGAATACTAAAAAGACAGCAATACACAGAAGAGGGATTATTTCAGAAGGACTGCACATCACCAACAAACATAAACCACTGCCCATTCTCAGCAGTGGTTGAGTAAACATTAGCTACAGTAATAAGCTGTATTTTAACTGTCCCTTGGCTCTTGAGGCCTAGAACAGCTTTAAGCAGCTCAGAGTTTGATGAGAGGCTCTTGGACCCAAGTTACTAATCTTTGATGACAGAGCTGTACTGTGGTACTGTAGGCAGAGGCAGTACAGCATAGCAAATGGAACATTCAGCTGAAGTGAGGAAGCCTTTGACTTATTTTAGTCTGGTGCGTGTGAGACAGTCAAGGAAATGCATCTGTATCTCACTTGTAACAGAGACAAAATTGGCTTTTAATGTCATGCATTGAAAGTACTCAACTCCTGACGTGCTAATACTCAGCAGTAACATTAATGATTTAGTATGACCCAATACCTTGCCATTTTGACTGTAATTATAAAAAGGAATTTTTGATACATATATATATACTAGCTTACCCTCTTGTTAAATAGTTGCCGAGTTTGGTACCTACTTTTAAAATGTTCTGAAAATTTATCACTCTGTGGGAACAGCAGAGCCATTCACACTGAACCCAGGGCTTAGACTTTCTGCAGACCCAACATTTGTCTGTGTGGCTGCTTGGAACCGACATAATCACTCTTCTAATACCTCACCAGAGCTGGAGCTGAAGGGTAGAGCTGGTACTCTCAGCACAACAAAAATGAGAATTGAAGTGGGTCATCCTCTCAGTAGATTTCCACTCTTTTGCAGGTGGGTTTTTACAGCCTCTGCTCAGGTCTGCACATCCCAGAACTGACTGCTTTTCAGCCTGTTTGGGGAACACTATATAAACAAAAATATACTATAGTATATTTTATATATAGCTATACTATAGACCTCCCTCCACAAGGCAAGTATCCTTCCTTTCCTTCCACATCTACACTTCTAAAACTGCTTGTTATAAGCATAAGTGGTAGAGTGTTTATTTTCAGTTATAAACGTCACATTTGGGAATATTGCTTTCTAAAAGCCTCAGGAATGTGTTGTTAAGTTTTGATGTTATCTTTTAGATTTTAGCTACCACTGAAATAGTTCACTGTTTAACTTAGGCCTCAGGAAAAAAGAAATTTCTTGACTTCTACATTACTAAGTAACTTCTTCAAGAACAGGAAATGGAAAGCAAAGATCTCAATAACAAATTAATTAAAGGATACAACTTTGCACTATGAAATTGCAATATTTCTTCTTTTTCATGAACAGAGAAAACATTGCAAGTTTATTAGTCTAATTCTTTTATGGATGTCCTTACACCTATAAAAACAATAGTTAAAAATAACACTGGATTCTCACTTAGTGTGTATACTTGTACATGCTTTGGAAGCACAGTGAGTTTCTTCACTTTTGGAGGTTCTGTGAAAGAACTTTGATTCACAGAGATTAAAATACTACAAGTATTTTAATATTGTACTACTGACTGAAGCCAACAGCCAACAGCCACATTCAAAGTGGGTATTGAAAGTACTCTGTCAGGAACACCTTTAATTTAGAAGTTTCATTACAAAATAAAATTTCCATTTTTAGGTGGCACAAGTGTTTCAGTGTCACCATAATTAATGTATTAAACATTGCAGAGCAAGGCAAAGCCTGTATCTACCATGCTCTGCCTGTGAACCAGGGCCCTGCTGCTTCCTTAAGTACTTTTAATGTTTGCTAGGATGACACAGAAACCTCAGCTATCAACATTTTTAATCAGCCTAGGAGCTACCAGGATTCTCAAAATCTCTGTTACCTATTTATATCTCTGTGAACTATAGCTGTGATCACAGGTTTTTAAGTACATGATACCTCCAAAGTACTCTATATTTCATTACCCTGATCTCATCTCCTCTTTCCACTAAGTCAGCCTTTTTCTCACATCCAGGCTGCTTGCAGGAATTACACTGGGTCCTTAACTGAGCAGCTTTCCTGTCAGTGGCAAGTGGAGATAAAGGCTGAGACATCAGCCCCCTAGCTTGGCTTAGAGAGCACTCCCAACTCTGCACAGTATTTATTATGTCCTTCCCTGGGAAAGGCTCATGTCAGAGTCTGTTAATACCACAAGTCAGCTTTGAGCAGAATAGACATGAGCTGAGGTCTTTGTAGGTAGGAAGCAGTGGTGGGGGACAGAAGTAGCAGTAGTACAGGCTGAAACCCTTTGTATGCCTCAGAGTCACTGGGGCAAATGTGGAGGAAAAGAGGACCACCAAAGAGGAAAGGAAAAATGCTTCCTCAAGTCCCAAAGACTTGACTCTGGCAGCACTCTTCCAGCTTTTCCAGTTATATATAGAAAATAGCACATCTACTATCCAGCCAGAAAGCAAGCAAATGATCCACTTTCCAGACAATCAAACCCAGGTCAAGTATTGAAGTAGTTCTTCAGTTCTTCCCTAGAAATTGGCAATCAGGCACTTCTGAGTTGCAAGTTTCATAGAAATAATTACTTTTAAATTTAAGGGCTGAGCACAGGCAGGGAAGAAATCCCTCTTGACTTTCAACATTTAAACGTCTCATCTGGCCCAGTGATGTGATAAAAAAATCCTGCAAAAGCTGTACTCTCTTCACAGCACCAGAGCAAAGCAGAATACATCAAGGAAACCACCCACAGAGAAAGACCAGTGTTTTAGTTGCTCATAGCTCTTAAAGCTCTTAAAATTATTATTGTAATTAATATTAACAACAGACTTTGAGCACCCAAATCATCTGGATATGTTGAAAATATGTAGGATGGTTTTTCTACTATTTCAGTCTAGGAATGATATGACAAAATGATGTGGCTGACACTATGGCAGGATCCAATCTTGAACATCCAACTGTGGCACTAAATTGCCTGTGAGTGTGCAGCCTGGACTTTATTTTGGACAGGTTTAGATTAAAGGTGCATGAGCAAAATACACAGTAAGAGCCTTGCAGGAAATTGAACCTGATATCCAGGCATATAAAAGGTTCCTTTAGGCCTCTGGTGACCTGCTTTCAGCAAATTGAGGTGTGCTCAGAGAAGGATACAGGGGGACACTACAATGTGCTGTGCTTTTGGTGAGATGAGGTACTAGAAAAACTTCTTTCCATGAGCATGACAGAATTCTGCTTCAACACAAAGGAAAAGCATGTCAGAAAGTCTGTACTGTCAGGTGGGCCTTTCTACATGGAACCACTCTGGTTTGATGTTGGTTAACTTAGAGCGGGGACAAAAAAACCCCATCACACATACCAACCAAAAAATGAATTAACAGAGTAACACACATGAAGAATTCCCTTTGCAGGGTTTAAACTATCTCAGGCAAGCTTTCAAAATGTATAAACTAGCAAAAAAGCTACCCCAGTTGTGTAGGGCAAGAATGGCATGGTGAAGAGGAGGGAAACCTGTCAATCAGTTATTCCATTTCTCTTGGGAAACATAAAGGAAGATAAACACTGAGATGGCAGAAACAATGGAAAATGTGTGACATGTGATCAGCTCAACATGGAAAAAATTAATAAAACAGGCACCTACATGTTTGGGAAAAACAATTATATTAAGTATAGCAGAAGAAAGTAAATGTATTTGACAGGGACTCCTCTGGTTATAATTAGAGGTTAGTTCAGAGAGTTAATAACTGCAAGCATAATCATTTTTCAATGCATCCACAAATGACTGACCACATAACAGACACAGGGAACATGTACCAGCACAAAAAGTAAGTTTGATATATCACAATAATATTCACAAGGCAAGGCTGTTACCTGTTTTTTGTGTATTGATCTGTTTTGACTGAAGAACTTGTTTAATAATCCTTGACACTTTAGGAACATGGCAAAAAGCATCAGAGAGAGAAGCTTAATCACAGAGACAACTTCCAAGATATACTGCAGAAGGCAAACTTTTCCTTTGTTGATTTTTATGGCAATTACAGTTCCCCAAGTTTGGTTGGATCTTTTCTCCAGAAAACATTTGTGCCTGTGCTGTTAATAATAGTCTGAGCTGTCCCTTAAGTTACGCCTGCCAATATTTTAAAGTTATTTTTGACAATGTAATTTTGAAGGGAAGAAGAGAGGGGAGTTCATAAAAATGCATTTTGTTCTCTAAAAGCCAAAAACAGCACCTCTCATTATACTGCAGACTTTCCCTTTACATAACAATCACACATGCTCTTGACAAGAAAAGGCCCAATTAGTTCTTTCAAATAGGATACATATTTAAATGGATAGTTTCTCTGCTAATGAAGGACATTTGAACCTATGAACTGTACTCTCAACTAATACTCTTTAATAGTATTGTTAACTGAATACTTTCACTGAAATAATATGACTGCCAGATCGACTTTAAAAAGCTAAAAATCCAGCAACAAAAATGAACTCAGAGAAAGATAAACTGCCATGCAATATCAGGTCCCATTTAATGATCCATCTCTGATTACAGAAGACTGCAAATTTCAGAGGAAAAAGAAGTCCTAACTATGAAAATGAGGAACTGCTACTTCCAGTATTGCTGGTAGTTTTAGAACCAAAATTACAACGATTCTATTAAAAAGAAATAAATTAAATACAGTGTTCATTGTCACTGGGGATCATCTTCTAAAGGAGTAATCAAGTTCAGGAAGATTTGAGGCAACAAATTTCCAATAAATTGCATGCCCTTATGTGTCTAAATTTAGTTTTTAAATCTAGCTGCTTTAGAGGCTCATTCATTGAACTGTCTATTCCTATCTGTTTAGAGGAGGGCATCTATACTTTTGGTCATTAATGTTTGGTACAATAACCAGAATAACATCTTCACTCTCATCCACTTTTACGCAGCAGTTACAGTCACTCTTCCAACAAATTTCTCTCTACAGAAGTGAAAGCAAGAAGCATAGGAGATAATTGTTCCAGGTCTCTTCTTCCTCCCATCCCTATATTCTTCAACCACTTTCATTCTCTTCACTGCACCACAGTACCCAGCTGTGTTTTCAGCAGCAGTTCTCTTTCTGGTGATGCACACCATTAGCCCTAGAAGCAGTACCTCAGTGGAAACCCAGTTTTCCCATCCAGGAAAACCACACTATTATATTGTGATTGATAGTATTACCCACTGGAAGCATCTTAAGGCTGTGTATTCTCTTATCCTGGCTCCCTGAACAACTCAAACACAGAAGCCATCCCTGAGGTTCTCACCAGACAGCTGGCTGATAGCCAAAATTAATCAGTGAAATGTTTGTACAACAAATTGGATGCCAGGTTAGCCCAGGCTTTCCTGTGCTGACTTTTATCTCACATTGTCTCTATTCCCCTCAAAAGCAACTGCAAAAATCCAAACCCTAAACCAAAACAAATTCACAACCCCAACCACTCTTGCATTTTTCCAAGAACTTTTACAAGCAGAAAATTAATTTTCCCAAGAAAACTGGTGAAAGAGCTGGCAACTCTTAAACCTTGTGACAATCCTAGTTTCAATCCCTTGTTTTGCATCACCATTCACAGACACTGAGCATGCTTGCCTTTCGATTTTATACAGACTAAGCAAATTCCGTATTTTATACTACTCAGTCTGAAAAAGATGAAGCTCCATGATTTCACTGGCTTCCAAACACAAAACAAAACAAAACAAAACAAAACAAAACAAAACAAAACAAAACAAAAAAACAAACAAACAAACAAAAACCTGTGTGGCATTAATCATCTAAATCCACCTCTATAGCCATATGGTGCTCCACTCACTAGAAAGAATGATCACCTGGAAAACAAAGTAAAACTGCTCTCTATAGGCTATTGTCAGACTACAGAAATCACAGAAAATTGATTTGAGACCAGTAGGATATTTAAACATCATGCAAAACCACATTAATTTCACAACTACTACTTTGAAATTAAATTTTCATGTGATGTTTAGAGTTACTTTTTCTGACAGCCTGGCTTGCAGGAGGGGAGGATAATCTCTCCCTGCTGGAGGAAACTACCAGCAGTGTCCCATACATTGGCTACAGCAGATTGAAAGGAACAGACATCCACCTCAAATATCACTAAACAGCCCAGGGCACAAAGTCCCTACAGCTACCAGCACAGGCCATTCCTTTTGGGATCTGTGTTTCTGGGAAGCTAGAGTTTTTCTAGCTGGCCTCTCAGTCTGATCAGTAACAGCAGAGCAGCCTTTGCTTTAGACAGTAATGGAGCAAATACAAGGTTACAAGTCAAATAAACTAAAATCCAGACCTCACTTAAAATAGCTTTTTAGTGCTTTGATTTTCCTAGTTAGGAAGCTGAAGGCACCTGCCATGTGTTAGCTCAGAGAATTCAGCCTATTCAGGAACACCTTCCAAATGCCAGCCCTGAGGAAAAACTTCCTCTGGTATCACCTTCTGAAGTTTACTGTCCTTGCTCCATTTGTACCACAACGTGGGAGGAAGAATTCACAGCCCTTCCATAAGGTCACTGACTTTGATGATCAAAGCACTCCCTTGCCCATCTCACCTCCTTGGCAGCAAGTCTTGAGTTTTACATCTTTAACTAGCTCCTACACCTCAAGATAATAAGGTTCAAAATGTGTGTTTTGTTATGTGAAATACTGCAGAACCTTATATACAAAATTCCACTGTTTACTTTTTCCTAACCTAATTTGTTATTTTTTGTTGGATTTTTTTTCTATAGAGATCAGCATATACAATACACTTACAGTGCAGTTGAAAGACTGTTTAGATCAATCAGCTCACTCCTATCATTGCACACATATCCTTGCCATCACTGTCAGTGGTTCCTTGACTAAGGTATACAAGTGTCATGATGTCCTAAATGTCATAAACATCCCTTTAACATTTAGCTTACAAATAGCAAATCAAACACACTCTTAGATGTGCACTTTGATGCATGACACCAAGTAACTTTGCTTAAGGCATTTTTCCTTGGCTGTAATGAGACAGGAGACTCCTGTTATTTGTTTTATCTCTATCCTACAGACACATGTAATCCTGATTGTGCAATTTATTGAACGTGTTTTTCAGCCTCCTTTTATGGAAATTATTCATCTGTATTTCAGGTCACTGATGATGACAAACAGATATTTGCAGAACACAAGATTTTCCAACAACGTGTTGTCTATTACAGAAAGGGAAAGAAAAGCATGAGTATGTCAATTAATAGTCAAATTAAATATGTTCTGCTTCCAAAACTTCATCTAAACTTTAATTTGGCAAATATTCTTGCAGGTGCATGGCCAAATGTTGGCCAGCATGAAGTTAGGTTAGGTCAGCTCCTGACAGATCACTACCCAGGCTTGTATTTGTATAGGTTCCTTCATCTGTAAAAAATAGAACTACGTACAACTTTGCTCAAAACTTGAATCATGGTGATCTAAACACCTTCTATAATGTAGTGTTTTTCTGTTAGCTATTATACAGCTATGTCACATCCACCAGAAGTGAAAAGTATCACGCAGAAGGTCATCAATGAGAACATAAGAAGATATTTGTGTAACATGGTGCAAGTCCTAATCTTCAGAACTTCAGGAGATTTCACTACACACCAAGAAGAAATGATGTTATGCCCCAACAATCTTGATAAAAGTAACTAAACAGTCTGGTCTGCTGTGAAAACTGGTTCAGATAATTTCATTTTACAGTGCAGATTCATCTCAAATTGCTGATTTTAGCAATACTTTAAAGTGGTAAGTCACTGTCTATCATCATCATTCAGTATGTTAGATCACTAGCATCCACACAAGTAATTTCATTTTAGAGTTCTTTAGAGATCAGCATTGAAAAAAACCCGAGGCTTAACCCATAATCCATAAGTGAACTTTCTGCCTACAGGGAAACAGAGTAGCTTCTGCTGCACTTTCTCCATATTAGGAGAGACATGATTTGCCACCTAGGAAACATTTAGGTTTTTCAACCTCATAGACCTATCTGTGCCAAGACAGTTTTTGGCTCCACAGGCAAAAAATCTGGCAAAGCCTATGGTTGATAATTTCAGAATCACTAAATTTTATTTATTCATAGATTTCAAAGCAAAACCAATAATCTTTTCTCTTCCTATGAAGAATCAAGGCCATAGAATTTTACCTAGCTGTTATTGTGGGCAGATTGTGTGATTGTAAAACTTTTTATTGAACTGAAAATGTTAAAAACAAAAAATCCAATTCTGAGCCTCAGAGCTTGTGTTTATATTTTGTTGGGGCTCAAATCATGGTTTTCTTTTACTTTTTCATTGATATTCTGGTAGAACTAGCTGGAATAGCATCCCTCTGCTAAGCTTTGTACAAATACATAAAAAACAGAACCTTGTACCAACTGATTGTTTACACAAGATAAGGAAGGGTAGGGATGGGGGGAAATGGAGATAGACAAGTTACATATCATAAAATTATAGAATAGTTTGGATTGGAAGGTTAGCTTTGAAGGTAACCTTTGAAGGTTAACTAGTCCAAACTCCAAACCAAGATGGGAGGACTAAACTAGAGAGGAACAGATATCCATATTCCAATGTCTCCCACCCCTACTGTAAGAATTGTATAAATGTGCTAACTCCTTAAAAATCCATCTCCAAACAGCTTGTCCCAAACCACTCAGAAAATCAGTGACTGGGAACAGGACTTGAAAGTGCCATGGGAAGAGAACTGTCACTAAGACCAAAGGGATGAAAATAATTACACAGATATCACAAGAGCCCTTCTCTCAAGTGCTCACACCCTGAAAAGGCAATTAACTGGAGCAAGGCAGGTATTCAGAACACCTCCTGGCAGCCTTTGACACTGCTGTGTTTGTCTTCCCCTTCCAGCTGTGAGCAGAAATCAGACACAAGTAAACTGTAGCTATGTATAACACGTAGCAAAAAAATACTGATATACATGCACACACCTTACAGTGTTTCTCTCTCCCATGTCTTCATTTATCTGGTAAAACAAATCAATAGTAGCCAAACTTACAAGTCTGATACTATTTATTATTTTAAAATATTTGCACTGGTGGAAAATACAACTTCCATTAAGTTCAGACTTTCAAAATATTGTCCTTCTGTTTCTGCTACCATTTATTGGATGAGATGAGGAAAAGTCTAAGGGAGTTCCTTCTTATCTGAGGAGCACATGAGCAGTGCACACAGTACCTTTTGCTGTGTGTTTTGTGACTACAGTACAATCATTAGTGGTTAAAATACACCAGGGAGTTCCAAGGTGCAAAGGGTTCTCCTACATTTTTTCCTTATTAGTAGCACTTCTCTGCTTTGCCATATTAATGTCCACTGTTCATTGAAAGAAGAAGAAAAAAAAGAAAAGAAAAGAAAAAAAGAAAAGAAAAGAAAAGAAAAGAAAAGAAAAGAAAAGAAAAGAAAAGAAAAGAAAAGAAAAGAAAAGAAAAGAAAAGAAAAGAAAAGAAAAGAAAAGAAAAGAAAAGAAAAGAAAAGAAAAGAAAAGAAAAGAAAAGGAGAAAGAGAGTCCCTGAGCAGAACAATCTGTCATTACTCATGTCTGAGACACTATAATTTCACACAGAGCAACAGGTAATAATTAGTGCTACAGGAATTAGGGCAGTCCTATGAATAAATTGATATTTCTTGTCTCCCTGCAGTGCCCCACCCCTCCCACCTTTACAGAGATCCTGCTAAAGCCAGTGGGTCAGAATGAATCCAGGAAGGTTATCATCACATCACAGACCTTTCTCCAGTCTCAGAGGTCTTGTGTGAGATCATGAATGAATATAAACCAACCACTTCAAAGTCTCATCATTTGTCCCTCCCCCAAGTTATTTCAGACAATGTCATTTCCTTTTAATTACACAGCTTACTGCATGTAGAAAAACAGTTTATTCTCAATGTAAATACGTATCCAAACTTTGGTCTCATTTAGGATCATAGGACAGAAATGAGGCTTTAGGATTTGCTACAGATGGGTCACAAGCTTTGCATTGACTCATGAAACTTCTAGAATTTTTTTACAGACATAGGCTCAGATGAGAGCTTGAACAAATCCTTGTCAAGTTGTTACATGAATTTTTTGTGTTATAGCTTATTCAGCCAGGGGAAAGGAGCTGCTTCCTTTGGCATGATCACAGGATGACTGGCACAATGGACAAGCAAGGCTGTTGGCAGTAGGTAAAGATGAAACCTGAAATAATATCATTATATCTAACTAGAGGTCAGTGCAGATTAAAGTATAAACCAATATGGTTTAGAATAATTTTAATCCATTTAAATACTTGTGAACCCTCATTTAATGCAGGGAAATATTATATGCCTCCATGGGGAGGGGGAGAGAGAGAGATTAAAGAATTAGTTCAGAGCAAGCCTGGAATAGAAGAAGGGTCAAGTCTCCCAAGTCTTCAAAGTATCAGAGAAGAAATTATATCACGTGGCATTGTGCTTGAGGCTAAGCCTGGTCATGGGGATGCCATCTGGCTGGTGGCTGGCTGTCTGGCTGCTCAGAAAACAGCAGTCCTACATCTCCTTTGCATCAACACTGGTGCTTATCTGGTCTCAGCAGGAGCTGGTCCAGGCACAGTGACTCAGTGCTCTCCTGTGCTGGCCTGCAGGAAGCAGTGGCTGGGTATGAGAAAGGGACTACCCCATTCTGCAGCACACAGCCATTACCAAGCTTAAATGGAGTTCAAGGAGTTGCCCAAAGTAAATTGGCAGCTTTCCACCTCGCAGGTGTGCAGCAAACACAAAGATTTGCAAGTATTGTGAGCCTCCAGTGAAGGCAGACTTCCTCTAATAATTCAAAAATATCCTTTCCCTGTTGAGAGAGCTAAAGAAAATGGCAACACAGTTTGCTCTTTACATTTTGGGCTAAAATAATTGTCATCTAAAGTATTTTGTAAATACATGTCCCAAACATAACACCTCAATTATTCTCTTCTGGGCTGTGGGATTCCAGAGCATTTCAACCTGAGAGTCACTCACACAGCAAGGGAGAGGTAGCATATAAAATAGTTTTCAGCTAAATGGTCAGCCATCTTCTCCTTGATCAGGCTGGCTTGCAAGGTGAAGTTCAGCCACACAAGAAAAGGACTCCTACTCTTACAGTGATTAATCAGTATATGCCTTCTATAAAATTTCGTGTACCTCCAAACCTAAAAACTTTAGCTCATCACCAAAAGGACACCAAACCAGAGCCCAAAACTTCCCTTGCCACAGTCTATACAATTGTTTCAGTTTTCTTATGCTTTCAGTGTTTCCAAGCCCTGATTCACTGTTCCTTGGTAAGGACGTACTGCAGGCACTCCACACACCAAAGTACACAATAGGTGCTTTGAGGAGATTCTGGAGGCGAGAAAGGGAAAGTCAGTGGAGAGTGATTTGATTGTGTTTGCTCACAAACCAAAATTACTGAGATTATTAACACTAGGGCAGACTATGAAGAACTACAGGAAAGCCTAATAAATCAGATAGTGTGAGATTAGGTTTGTTGTAGATAAGAAAAGGTGGTCTCAAAGGAACAATTTGAAATTACTCATAAACATTGATTTCTAATCTAGTTGAAATTTCTTTGGAAAAGCTTAAGCCTGACCTTCAGCAGTTCAAAAAGGATGTGCAGAAATGCAAATGGGATACTCATCTGTACTGAGAAGCAGATGAAAAGATGGTAAAACATTGCAGGGCTAATTGAAGTATATGTTTTCCATTAGTATATGATACCACCTTTACTCTGGAATTCAGTTTCTGAAAAATCCTACCTATTTTCTCCTGAAATTGCAGACTTGAAGGAGAACTGAAAATAATTCCAGGAAGAGGGCAAGAGAGGAAAAGAAAAGGCTTCCATAGAAGTTAAAAATATCTAAGGTAAAATTTGACTAAACATTTGGGGATAGCAGCAGTATATGGGATGTCAGGAAAGGGACGATATTCAAGTAGCTTTTTTTATCTTTCCAAGTCATGTTTTTATTTTCCATTGTGGGATCTGTGAGGTAAATTACAATTCTATGCAGTAGAAGTGATAGAAGAGCCTATAGTTTCAGACAGAGCTATGCTTATTGTTTTGCAAATTTTGTTACAAGTATGCACCATGTTTGTGGTGTAGACATATGATGAACTACAGCTGCCACTACTTCAGAGCTCAGCTCTTCAGACAGGAGGACATCCTCTAGAGATCATCAGATTAGGTTGACTAATTGGCTGTTCTGTCCAAAAAAAGCCAGTCTTTTGACTTTTACAGCAGTGTGATTTATATTTCTGTGCTGTATCAGTTTTTGGTGTTTGTTCCACATATTTTGCATCCATATTTCAAGGGTGGACTTCCCTGCAGGGACTTGTGCCAAAGTTTACAGTAGCATGAACACATGTAGTTTCTCAAGGATCTTGAGTTTATCTATTTTGAAAATAGAGAGGAATGGCATCCAAATTCAGAGATATTCAGAGACTGAGTATCAATGTTTTTTTCCCTTGGATACCATTCATAGAAGTCTCTTACAGATAGTCCACCAAGCAAAAAATATTCTTGGATCAAAGGGAAAAATCACTATGATAAAGAGTTACAAAAACATTAAATAACAAAGTGTGCAATTGAACCCAATATAATGAGCCATTCTCATAATAACAGGAGAAAGACAAGGAAGCGAGACAGCACAAGAACTTAAACCAAATACTTAAATGCAAAATAAACCTTCTATTACAACATATTGTGGCAAGTCCGAAGAAGAGCAAGAAAGTTGATTAAAGGTGTACAAGTATTTTGGGGAACAGCTGAGGGATCTGGGATTGTTAAGGCTGGAGAAAAGGAGGCTCAAGGGGGATCTTATTGCTCCCTACAACAACCTGAAAAGGAGGCTGTAGTGAGGTGGGGGTCAGCCTCTTTTCCCAGATAACAAGAAATAAGGCAAAAGGAAATGGCCTCAAGTTGTGCCAGGCAAGATTCAGACGATATTATGAAACAATTCTTCACCGAAAGGGTTGCCAAGCCTTGGAACAGGCTGTCCAGAGAAGTGGTGGAGTCACCATCCCTGGAGGTATTTAAAAGATGTGTAGGTGTGGCTCTCAGGGACATGGTTTAGTGGCAGACGTGGCAGTGCTGGGTCATGGTTGGACTTTATGTTCTTAGGGGTCTTTTCCAACCTAAGCAATTCTTTGATTCTGTGACTCTATGTAATTAGCCTGTTGAACACACTCCCACAGGATATTATTGTACTGTGTAGTTTAGTGAATACAAATGTAGGTGTTCCTTGCTTTTAATGTACTCAAGGCAAACACCAGTCTCTGGATTCTGACACGTCAATAACCAGCTTGAACTTGTGCTGCTAATCCCGTTGTGTATGTCCCACCCAACACAGACACTCTGCAACTGTTTGCAGTTTGGAAGTTCAGCGTCGGAGCCTTTTATATTAACTGTCAAATACATTATTTTGGGCCAGGGAAAGTGCTGCCAGTGTGGCAATTTGTGCCTCCCAAGATCTACCCAGTGCTAATAATTCCTTCACTGCTTCTCTCCCTATATCAGTTATTCAGGAGGAGACCTATTTCCCTTTCATAATAATGCCAGTCAAAAACTATTCCCAAGCTGTTAAAATTTTGATCTCTCTTCTTAAAAAAAATACATCCATATGAAAAGAAGAGGTATTAGCTGAGTGGTAATAACAGATAGGAAAAGAACAAGAACTGTTTCTTTTTTTGTCTTTCACTTAAATCTTTCTATTTTTAAACAGACGGGCCACTCTGCATGTTATTTTTTAGCCATAAAGGGAGTTGGTTCAAGGTATGTCAGCATGATAGGTCTTGCCTCCATTTAGGTTGGAGGTATTACCATTCAAGGATCCTTTTAATAGAGAAAGAAAATTTCAGTGTTCAGAAGTATATGTGCTCCTTAAACTCTCTTTTTCTGACTCCTAATGGCTGCTTTGTTCACAGGGAGGATTGTTAGGGGGTGCTCACCATTCTGATCTCCAACTCAAAAGCTGGAGGCCAACCCAACAGCTGCATGCATGGACTGTTTTAGTTCATATATTGCTTCAATAAAACCAAACCAACCAATCAACCAGCAAAAAAAACAAACCCCACAGAGGCGCATGCACACACACACACACACACACACACACACACACACACACACACAGATCTACAGCAGCTCATTTCCCAGAAGTAAAAAGACAGAGAAGGCGAGCTTAAAACTGAATAAAAATTTTAGGAAGTTCACCATTATTTATGGTCTCAGCGAAGGCAATCACCTGCACTTAGCAAGTGCCTTTCTCCACATATCCCAAATCACCCTAGGGTACGATATCATGCAATTAAAAATGTACATAAGTTCTGCACCTTCTCCAGTACCACCTGGAACTAGCAATGGCCAAAAGATAGTATTAGACTGATGCAATAATACTAGGCAAAAAACTACTCTGATATTTCAGATCCTCCAACATATTTTAAATGTAATCAGCAAAAGATACTTGAAAGAAAAAAAAAAGCAAACTTACCATTCTGGAAGCAATGAGCTCTTCCCTAGATCCAAACTATGTTTTTGTTCAAGACATCAGTACTGTTGAAGGAGTACTTTTTCCTGCTGTGGCTTTGAAACAGCCTGGCGTGCTCAGGGTTCAGGTGGTGCTGGAGCACACCTGGCGAGCCTCCCCCTTCGGAGTGCTGAGCAATGCCTGTTGGAATGTGCAGTCCAGCAGGAACCCGGCACCGCTCGTTCAAACAGACAGGCATGAACCACGGGACTACATTACCCATAATTGCCTTGAGCTGGTTTATGATTACACCTGAAACTAGGGGAGGTGGTGTGGAAGTTTCACCTCAGGGGGGAGAGAGATAAGCAGAGGAGAAGAAGGAAGCATGTGCTCCTTGTGTGCCGCTGGAACAGACTGAGGATTTTCTATTTTCACACACCATGTTNGGGGGGGGGGGGAATGGTTCAAAGAGTGGCCTTCTGATTAAGGTCAAGTTAGAAATAATTAGATTTACTGGCAGTGAATACAGTGACTGAAATTGCTTGAACCTGTATGACCGGTTTAGGCATCTCTGTGTATGTGAGAGAATCACACAACTGGATATAAGGAAGCAAGTGAAGGAGGGGTAGCAGTGGCCTAGCATATCTACAGAGGAGGGAATACAGAAACATTTGTCAGGGTGAGGAGGAGGAACATGTTCCTTTTTAGCCCCATATCAATTAGGAAATAGCAAATTTCCCCATATGTTATATTGCAAGTGGTTTTTTTCAGTGACTTAAGAATTTCGTAGAATAAAGTTTAGAAGGACAAAGGTTACAGGAGCAGACAGATAAGAAAAACGTGCCAGGAATGTCACTGGGACTTGGAGAAGGGATGATTTGCCTATCCTGTTTTTATTTGCTACCTGTGGGTTTATGACTCTTAAGACTCACAGCTGAAACCTCCCTTTCATGGAAAAAGTTTTCACAGGCTTGTTAAACCTGTATCCAAAAGTATAACTCAGACAGGAGCAAAAAAATGGAGAAAGGCAGAATCCTGGCTGTTTATGAATAGTGTTAATTAATGAGAAATTTCCAACAAATAGGCAACCTGCCAAAATAAGTGGTTGTGTTTGATCTGACAGCAAAGTGGGATGAAACTCAGCAAATAGTTTCATCCTGAAAAAAATGAAGTTGAAATAGCCAACTATTTCAACTAGATGTTCAATCCATTACAGCACCATTCAGAGAACTGAACTTTCTCTCACACCCAATCCAGAAAACAGCCTTTACCACCTCACCATATGTGACAAAGAGTAACAAAGAGATGCTCTATCTCCAAATGATTTAGGCAACCAGATAGGTTTTTGAGAGACCTTTATCCTGCTGTCAGACGCAGGATGTTACAGTAATATAGCATAGTTATTCACTCTGCTAAAACTGCCAGTTACAGAAAAATTAGGTGGTTTCTACTACCACTGCTTCTCTAAAGGCATAGGTTGGAAAATGAAGATCTGGAAATAGAAAATGTAGGACAGATAAGCCCTGTCAAGCACCAGGTGGAGAAGGGAAAAATTTTCAGTGACATTTAGTGGCTTACGCAGAGCTAAGAAAGCAAGTATTTAATTTTTGTTATGTGTTTCATTTTCTGGGTTTTTTGAGTTTTCTTGAGGTCACATCTATCATCTCTATATTGTCTATCATGTGTGCCTAATACTAATGACAATGACAACCCAAACCAGTTGAAACTCACTGTCGTACTAATATAATGCGATAATAAATTAAGATCTTGGTGACCTGAACTCTAAATTTCAATCCCTTTTCTGTTATGTCAGACTACTCTTAAAAATTTCTGTTCAGGTAAGGTACCTTTCCTAGGCTTCATTTCTCTGAATGGACCATTACCTCATAAGAGAAATGTTGGTTAAAAGTAGAAGTATTTTCAGAGACAGATGTTTTTACCAATGCATTCTTCTGAATAAATAATAATTTTTAAAATAGTAGTGGTATTTTACCTTAAATAGAAAGGCTTTTAATTTAGGCTGATGATTTTTAATATCCCTTTTTATAGGATTTAATCAAAATTCAATTAAAATAGTGTCCCTCCCAGCTGTTTCTCAGATAGAAAATGAGTTTAGAACCCATAAAATCGCAGTTGGGACCCTGGTGACCCAAATAAAACATCTACAAAATTTGACTTGATCTCTGGGTCTCATAAAGCTATAGAATCATACAATTATTTGGGCTGGACAACTTGCAGTAGATCAGGTTGAGCAAAGTCCCATCCAACCTGTCCTTGAACACTTCCAGGGATGGGGCATCCACAACTTCTCTAGACAAGTTTCTTCCAGTGCCTCACCACCCTCTCAGTACGGAATGTCTTCCAAATATCTAATCTAAATCTACGCTCTTTCAATCTAAAGCCTTTTCCTCTTATCCTATACTCCTTTAAAAATTCCTTCTTCAGCTTTCTTATAGCATCACTTTAGGCACTGGAAAACTCCTAACTACAAAAGGGCCCAAGTATTAACATAGTCTACCTGGGTTTTCCCTACAAGGGTGACCATCTATTAGCTCTCACATATTTATTAAAGTCTGTCACTTCTATCTTGTTGCATAATAAAGTTTACCTTGAAGGCATCTAAACCAGATATGTAAAAGACAGCACTGCATAGTCTGCTGCCGCTCCAGAAAGAGTTCTGACCAGTCAGCTTTCATTTCCAGACTCCTCAGAAACCCAGACACTGCAACAGCTTTTTCTTTTTTGAACATCATTTGATGAGACACTGCAGTTTTCTCTTTTCAGAGCAAGTCTTCCAGAAAGAGATTTAAATTCCTAGGCCTTAGGAATTCTAAATAATAGGTGGACAGTTAATAAGCACTTTCATGGCTTTAATTAACTGCACTGGTTGTACACACATGCTATATACACAGACAAAACCAATAGCAGATGCAGACAGGCTCACCTGGCAATTTTTGTTTTGTTTTGTTTGCTAGGTTTTACCCACTTCTCAGATATATTTCTGTCTTGAAATCAGTGGAACTTAGGGAGAAATCTCTTGGAACAGAAGAGGGACAAGTGAGGATAATTCCGAGATGGGAAGTCCGGAAGCTGGGAGGACATGTACATGGTAAGCCCAGGGTGAAACCCAGACGTGGTGGGTCAGCCCATCTGAGCCCAGCCACAGTGCAGCAATAGCAGCAGAGCTGCCAACTCCAGGGCAAAAGCAACACCACAGGATACTCAGATACTTTGGGGGTGGGTGAATGCCACCAAGCCACATCCTTTAGCTTTTGCAACCTTACTGGTAGTGGTGGCAGGATCCTGGAAAGTTTGGGAGCATAAATAATCACGTGCTGGCTTGAAGTAACATAGCATGCATGGGAAGTGGCAGCCATGTCTTCACTTCTTGTCTGATTACAGTATGTGCTTTCCCCTTCACTGATTTTATATTTAAATAACTGCATATTTTGATGGCTAAAACTAGGAAGGGCTGTAGGGTCAAAGGGCGCACTTAGGTTCTGTGTGTAAACATATTTTATTTGCTTGCAGCAGATGGACTAGCCAGGGCAGAAAGTAGCATAAGCTCCAGGACCTGCATCTATTTGCTGCAGTTCTTATCAGAATAATGGGAAACACCAAGGCCTCACTGTACATTGTGTATCATTCTCATCCTATTTTTTTCAGTGGTTTCTAAAGCTCATGAGAAAACAAATCCAAACTCCTTGCCCGTCAAGACATTAAAAGAGGGGCACCATTAACCAAGGCTACATGACAGTTACCTCTATAATTATTTCCTACACAAATTAGCTGTGGTCACCACACTATGATTTATGATTGCATCTGGGAGAGGACAAAAAGGTTCAATGTCAGGACATTCTGGATATAAAGAATCTGCTCAGACATGGTCAAATATATTATTCTTCCCCTGCCCATTACTGCAAATGGTAGAAAAACTTCCCTGGCAGAAAATATTCATGCCAAAGATATTTACACCTCAGGTAGCAGCTTGGACATTCCTCCTAGTAAAATAACAATTAATAACCAAGAGAAGTGTGGGGGTGAAAACTGGTCTTCTGACAGAACTATGCTAGAAAATGCTTAATAATATAGTAGTGCTGGCAAAAGCAGTTCTGGGTGTTTTTAGATTCCAGGCCTCTGAGTATATTCCATACCAGCAAGAGCACTCCTGCCAGTTCTGTATCACATTAGGGCTCTTGCCAGTATCAAACACTGCCAAAAATCACATTCTTAAGAGATATGGCTTACACTAACACAGTATCTAAAACAAAGCAGACTTTACAAACTCTAATGAATACTCCACCCAGGCAGGCAAACCCACCTTTCCTGATAAATAGTGAACCAAAGGAATCAGAAAGATTTTACCTGGTTTCTGAAGGGCAGGATACAGTTCTGGGTAGTGTTAAACATCAGAAAAACAGCTCTCAAAGTATGTTGTATCCCCAGCAGGCTGTCTCTCAGATTTTAGTCAAGGTGATTTGGTTTTAAAAAATCTGTGACATCACACTTCAATGAATACACAGAACTTGTGTCAAGGTACCATAGCATGGGAAGCTACAGCCAAAGCACAAGTGTGTACTGAAACTGTTGAAGGCAGCAGCAGACCAGACTGAAACAACACTGTCCAGCAATGGATTTTGTAAGGAAGATGCTATATTGAGCAGCAAAAACTATATTTGTACTTACTAGATCTGCTTGCACTCTGGAAAAAAAAAAATAAATAAAAGAGATTTAATCATTTCTCTGTGGAAATCTGGACCAAGAACTGAAATGTGGGTTTGTTTTTGGTGGGGAGTTTGGGTTTTGTTTGTTGGTGTTGGGTTTGGGTTTGGTTTTTTTTTTGGTTTTTTTTTGAGGGGGGATTTTATTTGTTAGATTTGGTTGGTTTTTATAAAAAGAGCTCCCAACTATACAGAAAACAGAATTGTTCTGGTTTTCAACATATCGAGGAAAAAAACCTATATCAGCTTGTATCAACAACTCAAGGAAAATCATTGTTTTCCTCTACTTTTTATCTTAATGAAGGAATGAGTATACCATGTCTTAATGCTGATGGAACATGAAATTGTATTAAAAGGAGAACATATTTTTTAATAACAAAAATTTTAAAGAGGATCATTCAATGAATGATAAATTAGCTGGCAAAATGGACTGAAGGATATCACAGCAGGAACATTCCTGAAAGGTGAACATACGGTTGTCAAAAGGGACTTGGAGGAAGAGCTCTGAAAGTGGTAGAGAAAGATCTCTTTCTCTCTTGAAATAACAAGTGGGTTGGAACTTGTGCCCTAGGGAAAGATTCACAAGATATCTTTTGTACCATGAAAACATTTGTTTCCTCTCTGTAGCTAAAGCTGTTTAGTTTGGTTAGTTGCTAGATTACTTTATGCAAAGTGTGTTCATTAAACAAAGTATTCTTTTGTTTATACCATTTTCATTCTGTCACTAGCAAACTTCTCTCTCCCACAACCAAATCTGAGGCAGGGAAGGTTCACTTAGTCCATTCTTACAGAGAAAAGGTACAAAGAGACCTCAAAAGAAGGTAAACAAGTTTAGCTTGAGCTTACAATCCTACCACTTCAGTCAGTAAAACAAAGGCAAAGGCCCCCATGGTCCAAGCAGTGTTTGGCAGAGACCAGTCCTGAATTCCTTGGAGTGATGTTCTATCTTAGATTTTCTTGTATTACATTTCTAGAAATTATTAGCACACTGTGCTCACCCATACTTGGGTAGAATATAGCTGATTACTAGAGAAGGAGAAAATAAGATTTTTCTGGTTACTTTTAGCCTGATTTCCTCAGGAAACAGGGCCTACATGATCATGTGGTTTCTATATAAGACTCTAACTGGTCCTCCACACTAGTTTGTGAATTCATGAGCCAATTCAGCCTAATGCAGGCACAGAAATCTCAGACTGGGTCGAACACTAGGTTTCATGAAAAGGCTCATCCAAGTGAAAAAGAAAGCTGAGGATATCTGTGGAGGAAAGGTTCCTCTATTATTAGACCTCAGAGACTCACAGAAAATTACAAATGAAAGAGGGACTGAAATCAAAGCACAAAATCAAGAGAAAGTTTCCTTTTTTTAACAGGAAAAAATCCAGTTCAAAACAGAAATTCAAAAGAAATTTGAATCCTAAAGCTGCTTTTGCTCATAGGAACACAGAGACATCAAGAGCCAGAATCTGATCTCATTGTAGATCCCAAGCAGCTCTGCTGCATTAAGTAGTAGGTGGCTCACTTTGACTGTGTATATTGTCAACATGGACCTGTTTTTCAGCAGTGAGTACGTTAGGAACTTGAAAATCTGGCCATGGGTGCCTCGCTCTGGGAGTCAGGAGACACCAGGCGCCCTTGAAAGTCAAGCCTTTGTTTAGGTGCCTGTATGGAAAGCAGCTGCTTCTGAAAATCAGATTAAAAACATCAGGGTAAGACCTGAAATATGCATTGTAGCACCATTAAAAGCTTAAAACTGATTTTCTTCATGTTAGATAGGGGTTTAAAAATTATATAAATAATAAGAATTTTATGTTCTTTATGCCATTTAAAGCTGAAATCAAGTACTTACTAGCTTGGGTTTTTCTTTTTTGCTTCAGCTTGATAAGAATGCAGTTTTGGAAAGGCTCAAAGACATTAAATTTTTTTGGTTATACCTTCTTACTAACTTGAACAATTATTTGCTAAATATCTATAATTTTTACCTGTAAATCAGCTATTCATCCCTTTAAAACAGATCTTTATCTCTGCTAATATAGCAGCTAATAAGCCCTGAAAACTTACAAACCACAAATTCATTATTTTCTTCATTGTAAAGTGAGAGTTCGTTTTTGGGTTTTATTCCTCCATTTGAGAACCTTTCACCAGTTCAGAAGAAAACATTTCTCCTAAGTTTAAGGATGTTTTAGCCTGTACTAATAATAAACCCTAATGCAATTGTTTTTATGAAATTTTTCTAAAGAGCAGATAAATGAGAAGTCAGCTGAGAAGTTGTCAGTGGAGCTAAAAGCTGATTTCTTGTCCCTTCTCACAATTACCTGGCCTCCTTAATTCAGCAGCATGGTGCTGCTCGCTGTGACATACCCTTGAAATGTGATCTGTTAGAATAAGCCAGGTGACTGCATATGTCTGCAATGACTGAACCAACAGTCTAAGGTTACAACATTTTTGACCTATCATATCCGGTACTTTATGGCTAATACCTTAAGTATTCGTTAGTCATATTGACTGTGTGGTAAGGTAGATAAAGAAGTGTAAAGGTTACCTTCCCAATGTTGTGCACAACTAGAAATAGGAAAAAGGCTTTCAATAACGTTCATAGTATAAAAAAAATTATCTTTACAACTGTCATAGGATTGTATGAGATACCTGGATTGATCACATTTTATTCATCAATTACTTACACATCATTTTTGAAGATTAAAAAGGTACCGCGTTTGGTCGCATTTTCCTTAGATAATTTGATGCTATTTATTTTTATAGTGACTAATCAGTTAAGTTCTACTAGGCCTTTGTCACGTATTTTAAATACAGGATTGTGCATCTGAGCTCTTACTTTTTGTGTATTCATTTCCTGGGAAAAAGCACTCAATTTCTCACCATGAGGTACATGAAGCAAAACAAAACTTTTTATAACAACACAAAGAAAAAAAACCCCACCGCCGATAAAGAAACTGTTCAGCTGTTTATTCACTTGGGTTTTCAATCAGGTTTGTGAGTCAGCAAAACGTCAGTTAATCTTGTTGTTGTTGATGCATATTTAACCATGTATTTTGGAGTTTTGTTCTTTAGGAATGGTATTATAATATTTACATTGCATATGTTGTTTTGTTTTTTTTTTTTTCTGAGCCAGAATCTGAGCTCTGGAGCATGTATCTCTCAGCTTCACAAGCAATCAGTGCTACACCATCCTGATAATTCTGTCTCACCTTTTAATAACTGAAATGCAATTTTCAAAAAGCTCTACAAACACCCACCTGACCTGAAAAGAGTTCTGTAACTGGAACTTTTCCCCTTCAACAAGGAATTTCTCATGCACTATGAATATATCACAATTAATCATAATTCAGTGATCCCACTCCTCTCAGAAAAGGCCTGGCATTGTCATCTTTGGAATTTAAAAGCAGGACCCGGCTTTAATTCCCAAGTGACCTCACAAGGCTAATTTGAAGTTCATGTAAAGGCCCAGAGATGATCCTTACTGTTGCCTACCAAAAGGGAAGATCATTTCTGGATCATTTAGGAGCAACAGGGCAGGAACCCAAGAGCATTTCAGACTGGCCAGCTCTGGGCAGAGCTGCTGTTACCTCTGTGCCCATGGTACTTAAAAGAGAACCTCTTACTCAGTAATACCTCCAGTTGCCTCTGATTACCATAATGACTGTAATTAATGCCTACACCACCAGAGCAGTGTGTGCTGGTCCAGCAGCCCTCCACCCATGGCTGGCACCCCCAGCCATTTCCTGCAGCACAAGAGGTGGCAGCCACTGAGCACTCCCTGCCTGTCCTGACACTTTTTGCACTGAGGCTGCTAACATGGGAGTAATAGTAATGCAAGAAGACAATATTCTGACTTCATCTTCCAGTAGCATCGTACTTCATTTTGTTTCTCTTCTCAGGCTTTCAAAGGTTCTGACTAAAAATGATTTTCCAGCTTAGAGAAAGCCTACAAGGTGCAATAAAGAGTAGGATTGAAGTACAGCATATGCTGAGAATGCAGTTATAAAAAAAAAGTAATAATACCAGATCTGTTAGTAATCAGGACAACTCTGCTGAAGTGAAGAGAATAATTCCAGTTTGCATTTTCTGAGGATCTGATCCCTACTGAAGCTGTTAAACATGGAACAACACTTCAGCAACTAGGTGCCTGTTAACTGAAAGATGTGGAAATAGAAGCATATTTGGTTTAGAGGTCTTTATGGGACCTGTTCTGGAAGGCAGGTCTCTGCAAATCACTGAATATTTTGAGCACTGACTTGCTCGAGGGAGTGCTCACTCAAAAATCTTGCAAGGTTCGTTCCTCTTGCCTTCATTTTGAATGCAATGATTTATCTTTGTTGACACCTACAGGAGCAGATAAGATCAAGTAATGAACTGCTTTAAACTTCTTTAAATGACATGGGTGGATTCAGTAAACATTTTCCATCAAAATAATACAACCAATGCTTAACCTGGCATCTTCCAGTGTCACACACACAATTCTTTTTAATTTTTAAATCCAGTACAGTGAGGAAGCCGTGACTATTCAGAGGCAATGAAATTGCAGTTCCACTGATTGAGTTAACAGCTGCAACTTTGAGGACTTCAGACAACTTTTGAGTTTTGATCAGCAGTGATGTTGCCTTGTGGCTGGAAGCTCAGGTAGGAAGAGAGAATAAGAAGGCTTGTAAAACTACCTCAACGTGGTAAGAAAAAAATAATTGCATTTCAGTAAATGCATGCACCAAAGTTAATCAGTCTAAGATAGTTTGGAGTCACTGGATCACAGAGGATCTATGAGGGTTCCCTTTGCATGCATTTCTTGCTGAAGGTGAACTTCAAAGACATTTATTGGACAGTGATGCTGCCATACTTCAGCAAAACATATAGACTACATTAATGCAGATGCATGAAAAACATGAAAGAAATGCTCATAAATACTTGCACATGTAAAACCCTACGTGTTTGCTTTTATATTACCAGCTACTCATTTCGCTTGGTTAGTTTACTGGCATTTTGGACTTAATTTCTAAATATAAAAATACTTTTTTGGAATAGAGGATCATTATCTCACTTTATTAACTGTGGACAAGTTTAATCATAGCAAAATACTGTTCAAATATTAATCTTTTAAATATGAGGGAAAATAACAACTGACAAAACTGAAAAAAGGTTCAGAGACTAGTCTTCCTGATGAGTGTCTCGAAATGGATTCTTCAACAACATCTGCAAGCTGTAAATGATAATTTTTTTCCCCTCATAAACATGCAAAATCATGTACAAGTTCAGTCATGATTGTTAAATTGTGGATCAAAGACACAGTTCATTATGATGAAGAGAGTGTTTAAATACGCCCACAAAGAGCGTTCCTCACCAGTGCCACCAGGCCCGTTGTTACTACCTCTGCTGCTTTTGAGTACAGACACTGCAGCTGTTTGGTTGAACAAATATACATATTTCTGATCTGACTTTAACACTCTCCTTGTGAGCTCACGCTGTCTTGCAACAGGTACAACCTGTCAAGGCTCACATGCTGAGAGGTGGAGGCTGGTGAGTGAATCCAGGCTCCTGTTCCTTGGTAGCCTGGGCCACATCTCCTGCACTGGCCATGCATTGCCTTCACTCTGGTTCCTTTACCAGAGTTTATTTGCTGACCAGCTGAGCGTAGACCATTTAATTGCTGAATGGCACAGCGTGCTGGACTGCCTCTTGTGACACGACTTCTTCCAGGACTCATTTCTCTGGTCAAAACAGTGCTGCATGATACCAGCCCCTTCAACTCAGGTCCAATCCCACTTCCCCCTTTCCATTATCCAGAACCTTCCACACACACTGAATTGGACAAGTCGTGACAAGAATATACTAATAAAGTTATAAAATCTGCCAATCAAAGCTGCATTTAAAGCCATTCATCCAAAGCACATCTTGCATGCGTGTTTCTATTAAGTTTATATGAATGACCAGATCTTCTATTATTGGTGCCACTTCTGTTCAAAGTTTGACCAGCTACTGGACATAAGGAAATGCATTTATGAGCCAAGGAAAAATGTCATAAAGTACTTTGATGAATTCAAGTGTCTGGTTTTATCAGACACTTTCCTTGGAACTTTTCTCTTTCTTGGAATCTCAGGCACTTTCTAAAATTCCTATCTTGACAACTTTTTGGTGGATTTGCCCTTGACAAATCATTCCTGCCAAAATGTCTGTAGCAGTTCAGAAATTACACCCTTCACAGATTTTTATCCTTGCTTCTTTGGCAAAGATTCTGTAGCTGGAGCTCTTCTAGCATAACATATCAAGTGAGTGCTCCTCATTGCATACATAATCTGAAATTCTACTTTGAAAAACCTCCTACTGCAGGCCCATTCTGCCATTTGAATTACAAGGTGCTAAGCTTTGCTTGGTATCTTGCTTTCTGGATTTCAGGAGTTTTTATTTCACAAATAAGATTTGTCTTCTTTTGCTGCCACTTGCATTGGGAAGATCTACTGTCTTTGGAATTTTTCCATATAACTAAGTACAAAAGAAGGTGATTTTTAAAACTCACAACACTTTGCAATCAGTTCAAACAATAATTTTAAATTCTTTCTTTGCATGTATCCAAGTTTTCCTACTGTGACTTGTTCTAGTCAGCTCAGAAATTAAAACTATTTCTCCTTCACACATATGCTATCCTTTTGGTCAAATTCCTTATATCATTGTCATGACTTTTCTTTTTTTGTTTTTAATTTAATTTGGCCTGCAAAATAACATCTTGTTTGTGTAATTGGAATTAAATTTTATAGTTGCTAAACCTCCATAGTGTTGTCACATAAAATAATAATACTATTACAGTCTGAAGCTGTGCCAAATTCCAAGCACGGGCATTAATATGAGCAAGCAGAGCCTTTGCCATCTCCATTTTGCTGCCTATGTCACCAAGCTCTCAGTAGTATTGGAACTCTTGCAGAAGTTTCCATGATGAGTGTTGAGTCTCAGGGATGAATAAAATACTGGAATTTTATCACTACAACTTCTCTACACTGAGTAATCTTGAAGACTCCATATGAACTTGTTATTATCTATTTGTGCTCCAATTAAATCTGTTGGTTTTTCTTGGGAAAGTTTTCTCTGTTGTCTACCATAACTGGATATCATTTACAAGAAACCACTGCAAGATCTTAAGATCCATGGTTTCTGTTGTCTAATTTTGAGTAACTGGAACTGTACATTTGTTTTTACCCTTTTCCAGTTGTTGTAAAGTACCAAGATCACATCTGCTTGCAAAAAGAAGTTGAAACAAGTTGTTCATAGCTTCTGAGAGACAGGCATGTCTTCAGGTTATTCAATACAGTGACCTTGAGATGAAAATCTTTGTCTTACAAGATTAATACCACTTAGAATTTTGCTACAGTATGCCTTTTTCATTCTTTCTCCACTGAATACTGAAAACTTCTCAAGTCTCTGGTATTCCTTGTGGTTGTTTGAAAAGTAAGGGCTTTGGTGCCTCAAATTTTTTTTTTCTGATTAGGGAACCCTTGTCAAGTAAATGTATTTCATCAGAAGTTATTCTCAATTAAAAGCTGCATGACCACAGAGATGGAGCACATGGTCACAGACTTTGAAATAAAACCCCTGAAAATATTGAAATTACAGTGAGCAGAGAAAGGGTTTCATTTCCCTGATCTGCATGGAAGGAAAGGCTTTAGTGATCTCTGATGAAATGTTTTAGCTGTTTTCCTGGGATCACGTACTATTTTCATTTGTTTCAGGTGCTGATAAGTACAGGCCATTACTGCACAAAGAAAAAAAGGTTTATATTTGGTTAGAAATATAAGTCCATTTTTTAATTAAAGCATTTAAAATACATTCAATTTTAAATATATTTCGTCTTATTTTCAGGAAAACATTGTATTTTCTCATTATTTTGTTCAGTCTCTACTTATTACACTTCTAAAATATATAGACCTCCTGATAAATGAAACTGTCTAGCTAAACTTAGATTTATTTGTTAACAGTTGTTTATAGAATAATCTGAAATTCAGCAGAATGCTGAAGAGAAAGTCAGGAAGTTAGACCTGTACTTGAGGGGAAAAAAAATTAAAAAAACAGTTAAATACATTTACAGTAAACCTTTTTTTCCTTTAAAAAAACATTATTTGAACTTCATAAAAAATTCTTCTATTTAAAAATATTCCCAAGACAAATAAAGTAATTAAGCAGACATTTTGACTAAAAATTTTGATCTCTTCTTCTATTTAAGAATCATCCTAAAATCACAGCAGATTTTGGGAAAGTGATGCAGATTTTTCAGTCATAGTCTAACCTCACCACAAGATCCACTCTGAAGAATTGCCTCATATGAAATTCCCACATTACATCAGTCAAACTTTCAATAAGTACCAGCCTGGCTGTAAATGCCACTATATGTTGGATTTTTGAAAAGTAGGAAACCACAAAAAGAGCTATGTCTAGTAAAAAAAAAAAAACAAAAACAACAAAACAAAATAAAAAAAAACCAAACCAAAACAAAGCCCCTTGCTGTTTATTTACTTTTGTACATATCCTACCTACCATAGGATAGCTTCAGATGCTATTTTCATGACAAGCAGCAATATTACCATAAGTGAAATATGTCTTTGCAGCTCTAAACATCAGTGAAACATTAATGAATCAGAGATATAGAAGTCACATAAAAACATGCCACCAAAATCATAATTTCAAAAGATTTTTTTGTTTGTTTAATGCTTTGTTAGATATAAAACAATACTTAATGTATTAGAGGACTAAGAAAAAGATTTCCATTAAATAAACAGAAACAAACTATTCTTTCTTTATTTCAGCACCAGGAACCTAGTGGTTCTATAAAGTAAAAAAGCCAGGTTGAGATAGAAAATCTGGTTACATCCATGAAGTGTGAAAGGTGTATTTTTCTCCATGTCCTTTTCCTTCTCCGTCTGATTTTTTTACAGCATCCTTTCTTCAGTCAATATCATGAAGACCAGCAATAGTTCACCTATAAAAAAAATCTTTACATTGATGAGTTCTGAAGTTAATAGAGATTTAGATTTTGATTTTGCCTATTTGGATGTTACTGTCATGTTTAGTAATAAATAAAATTCTCACTTCAACATGCATAAGGACTTTATGTATAACTTATAATATTCATAATATTATGAATTTTTTGATTGTTACTTTTTCTATGAAGACTTTATTCCAATTACTCATTGGTCAGTGGTACTGATATGATATGGTCTTATTATTAATTTACCCTTTGAGCATAAAGATTTTAAGTTATATACTTAACTTGAAAAGTTTGAAATTGTTGATGTGTGCATTTACATGCTTTTCTGATGTCATATTTAAGCAAAAAAAAAAGTGTTTAAATTCAACTTCTACAGTAACAATTATTTTGATAAATGGACTCTGTAATAGATATCACATGGAAAGGTGAACAAAAAATGTGATGAAGTGGCTTTTATCCACAGCATATTAGGTTCAGATGATTTGAATCAAGAGATTCCTGAATGTGATCTGTATATAAACATTTGCAACCAGAGTGAACAGACAATTTGAAAACAAGTAATACTCTAACATCTTTTACAAACATTTCCACTGACAAAACACCCATGAGTCATATTTTTAAAGCTTTGCAATAAAAAAGCTGCTAAAACAGGGCTCTATTCCACACGCACACACAGAAATGTTTGGAAACTCACATTAGTTTGATAGTGGAATAATTCTATTCCAGAACATGTTCTTTTGCCAACTTCCCTTTTTTCTTTTTTTTTTTTTTCTATGGAAACAGCAGAGCTTTCTCCATGAAATACAAGGCTGGAAACACAGTGTACTCAATCACCAGAAAAGCATGTACATTTTCACAGAGCCTCCTTGTAACAGGATAATGCAATTAGAAATAAAAGTCGATTTTTCTTTTATTGATATTTCAGTTAATTCATATTCTAAAAGAAAATTTTGTGCTTGTCATTATATGTAAAGCACATACTCTTGAAGAAGAAAACAGAAGTAAAAGAGAAGTTTATAAAGCATATTCTAACAGAATTTCCAAAACCTTATGAAGCTTTGATTTTGTTTACGTAAAATAAAAACGTAATCAATCCATCTCTGGCTCACATATTCCAAGGTATTTGTAGACACAAGATTAAGCAAGCAAATGTAAATCGGGCATGTTTGTGCCTTCCAGAGTTTGCTCCAGGATCAGAGCTTTTTAAGAGTGCAGCAGAGAGATGCTGCATGTTACAATTGCTTGCAGGTGATGACCTCCAGAGCACCCGGCAGTGCTGGCATCCTGCCACCTCTGATAGACCCTGCAATTTTCTACATGGGTCTGTTCCACTGAGATTCTATCAGAAATAGTGCCAACAGGCAAGAAAAGAGTCCAGAGAGGTGAAGAAAGTATTCTATCAAAATATTTGCCTGGCATTTCTGCAGGAGCCTACACAGAGCTGTAAGGATAGGCCTGGGGCAGGTCCATCCAAGTGTAATCTCTTTCAGAGAAATTATGTGGAATGTTTTATCTGGGAGGGCAAAACAGATACCTCAACAGTTCATTCTAACTTTACGATCCATGAAAAAATGAAGGATCCTATAAACTTCAGAAAAGTATTTGAGACAAAGATATGGCCAAGCCTATGAAGAAAATTTATAGAGCCAAGACTGGTTTAATATACTACAGCAACAGAGTGCAGGCCGGGGTGGTTTGTAGCACTGTGCTAACACAGCTGAAGTGTTTGAGGGAAAAGGAAGAATTTTTAATGGAAAGAAATATGTAAAAAAGCTTCTTAGGGCCATGTGATAACTGAGTGAGATGCATCAAGAAAAGACTTGTTACAGAGGCTTCTCTTGATAACACAATTTTCATTTTTCAGGCAGTGATTAATAATAAGGCAGCCTTTAATTTCTTTCTCCTATTTAAAAAATATCTGAGAACCCACTTTAAGTCCCATTGGGCTGCAGAGAACAGTATACAGCCCTAACAAATACTTGAAGGCTGATTTTTTTGCACCAGGAGTGTGCTGAACACAATTTATCTCTAGGTCCCATACACATCATTCTTTACCAAACAGGGTGAACAGTAGGCACATAGGAAGGTTTCTCATGGAAGTCATGACACTGCCATAGACAAAGAAGTGTGGTCCAGAGGTTTGTGGCTGAAGTAACCTCACCAGCTTCAGGAGCCAAGGATGACAAGGGCTGAGGTTCCATTGCCATGATACCCTCTTCCCATGAAAAGGAGATGATCTGTGGGTTTTGTTAATGATGTCACCCAATCATCCAAGTGAGATGTTGGTAGATGTCTTTAAGTTAGCAGAGTTTATGCATCCTTTTGCTTCTTTTGTCCTCGTTGTCTTTGATGTTCAGGCTGCACATGTTTTCTTAAGAGAGAAAGAAAACCTTTCTTCTTGTTCCAGGGCAGCTTTTCTGTGTTTTCTTTTCATAATACTGACTGAAGATAAAACTCATGGGTTCACACTTTATCACTGCCAGATACACTACAAAAAGCTGCAAGTGTTGTTTCAGAAAGCCTACAAATATTTGGGGGTTGGTTACCTGTTTCAGTTCTGCATCTGCTGTCTTGTGTAATAATAATTATACTCCAGAAGAAACCCATACAGAAGAGGAAGAAAATGACGACACTTTTGGAGTTTTCTGAAATGTTCCTCACTGGAGGACTTTTAACAGGACCTTAAGGGAATTTGAGACCTATTAATCCAATGGATCATTAAGATCTGGAAATGGAAAGAAAGTACCTCCTGGAAAAGAGGTAAAAATTCTTTGGAATCATGTAACTGTGCACAAGAACCAACTTAGCCACAGTGTTTCCTAACTTCTGAGCCCTTGATTTTGGAACACAGATTTTCAATGGAGCAGAGAATGGCAGAGCAGTGAGCACAAAAACCACCTCTCTGTGGTCTTAATTAGGTGGAGGCAACACAGTTTTAATAAGGCACTTGCCAAGCATCCGTGGGATGTGAATTGTAGAACCTTTTCCTTGTGCTAATGACCCTTGAGAGGAAATTATCATTTTCAGGCTACAAGTAAATGCTCAGGAAAATAGTTAAGGTGGCCTTAATGCATGTTTGGTTCTTGGATATTTTGTCTATCTCCACCACTCTGGGTTGAATAGAGCTTTCTAGTGCAGTGCAGGACAAGTGACTGTTATCAATCTTCAAGTTTCCCAAGGAAAATCAGCACTCTTAGCACAAAAATATGACTTCTGTATGTATTTCAACAGTCAGTAGGGGTGGCTATTGGCCATCAGTAGTCTACAGCCACAGTTCTGGAATCTGTGTTATGAAATACTTGTGAAATTAAACAAAACTGCAAAGCTTTGCACTGTCTCTCATCACTAATTGCAGTTAAAAAAAAAAGAGTTTTTTTTAATTTAAAAAGTGTTCTATTGTGCTTTGTGGAGACAGTTTGTCACTTAGAAATAGGAAGTATTGGTCTTGAGAGCTGATGGTAGCAAGTTAGATATACAATTAAAATATTCTGTTTTCAGTATCATTAACCCTTGGAAATTTTCCCACTTACAGGAAAATTATTCCACTTCTAGTCTTCTTTTGCAGTTTTTCATCCTGCTATCTCCTTTTTTTTCCAGAGATCTCAGTGCCAAAATAGTTACAGTTGCCAGCTGGAGCAGCTAAAGGTTTTGAAGGCAGATCTCTCACTGAAGTATAATATTACTGTTTTGCATGAGGATGATTCTGTGTTGCTCTTGTTATTGTTTAGAATCAGACCATGGATAAAAGTAAACTTACTATAAGTCTACTTTGACTAAGATCCTTACTTTCTTTTTCAAGATCTCATCAAAGGAAGTAATATACAAAAGGGGTTTTCAAAAAGAAATTAAGTTCCAGGTTACTTTTGTCATTGGAGTGCAAAACAATGCAGAGTGGCTTTACCTTGGAGAGAAGCTTTTGCTTCTCAGGCTCCCCAACATACAAAGGAAGAGCAGCTATTCCTGGTCACCTGTCTGGCTGCTCAGCCTGCAACACTGGGCAAGAAGAAAAGTGCATTACAGTCACAAGAATTCATATTTGTAATAGTTTACTGTCATGGTGTCTGTCAATGCAGTGTACAATTCAAAGTACAATTCTGTCCCTCCAAAACACAGACCAGACACAAAATGAAAGTGAAAGAGGTCCCAGTCATTTCTACACTGCAGTGCACATTGTTTCTTTTGTAAGTTTTAACCCTAGAAACAGTAAAACCCAAGAGACTACAGTTTCTCTGCATATTAAGCTTTGTGCTTTGGCATATGATCAGTATATCAGCATCTCATACAAAAAATGGACTGACCTACTGAATAGTTCATGAGATTACTGTAAAAGTTCTTCTAGTTTTGTGTCTAAGCTTTCGCATTTGCAAAACCTTGAATTCAGCATTTGTGTTTACTGTTTCCTATGTTTAATTTGAATTTAAGAAAGAAAAAGATGCAGTCAGTTTTTCTTTGCTGGTAACAGAGTCAAACCCATACAATATGAAAAACAGTGTGTATAACACCCAAGGAAGCTTTGGGATGGGGGTGTTTTGAAAAATTGATCTTTTATTAAGTGACATGTCCAATTCTCATAAAGGGTTAGAAAAAAACTGGGTAGAAATTTCTCAGTTCATTTGGAGAAAAATGTGCAATTCAAATACATGAGTGACAACCTGCAATAAAGAATGCTTGAACAGTGATTGTACCCTACAGCAGGCATTTATTTGGCAGAATAAAAAGCACTCATACATTTCTAATGACCTGTACGTAGGTGAACAGCCCTGCAACATACTACATGCTTTCAATTCTCAACAAAAGTAGTGGAAAATGAATGAAGGCTCAAACCTTTATACATCTAACTTTATACATCTAACATCTATCTTTTTTTCAAAAGGTTAAGGATCCCTTTTATTTTTTTTTTTCCTTTTCCCTAAAGGGATTTCAGTACTTTCTTCTAGCAGTATATTACCTAGCATATTATTCATTGTGTGGAGGCACTAGCCTGGAATCTGAGACCCTACTTTGCTCCAGATTTCCAATACGACCTTGAAGAAGTCAGATTCTTCTTAATTTTTTTTTTTTTTTGGTAAGAAACGAAAACCTTTTGAATGCCAGACCTTATTCTTGCTTCTCTATCTTCAGTACATCCCTTTTATTTCTTCTTAATTGATAAAAAGGCTTTTCCACCTTACAGATCATAACAAAAAAAATTTAAAATTAATGCAGTCAGATATTGAAGAGCTTTTTTAATAAGGCTGTTAATGAAGCATTGTAGATGTAGTCTGCATATTTGTTCTTGCTGGGAAAAATGATGAAATTATACAAACTATAATTACAGACTTGTCAGTCTCTGTCTTTGAAAGCAAGACACCGCCAGTAAATTAAGATACTTAGAATTTAATATATTATAACCACTAAAAAGCTAGGCTACTTTTAATTGTCATGACAAGCCTCTTTAATCAGAAAATTTTGAGAAATCTAAAATACAATATAGGTCATTGTAAATGGAAGATTGAGAATATGCATGCAGACATAAAAGAGTTCATATAGATCCCTGTTATCATAGTCCCAACAGAACAAAGTATTTTCTGCCAGAGAGGCTATGAAAAACAGACATTTCACATGTGTGCAACTGGAATTGATTTTCCTCTGGAATTAATACATATATGGAAAAGTAAGAACTATGCACAGACTTTCACATACTTACACGTGAATATAGAAAAGTACACATAGGTATGTGTATCCAGTTTATATAGACTGAGAATAGCTAAGAAAAAACTTTTAAAAAAAATTTAAAATGGCAGGAGAATTAAAAAGATGTAATTTCACAGTTCTGGGAAAATGAGCTATGGCTTATTATTTTGAGGGTTTGAGTTTGACACTAATGACTCCATAATAGAAATAACATCAGTAGTTCTCTGTGTCTTGGAATATTGCCTAGGACAAAATAATTATGGAATCTACAGTTTGTGGCAGCCTTTTCTCATTTTTATATAGCATAAATTTAGAATGCATTTAGGGCATACATAGTGAAAGAACAAGGACATACACATGCAGAAACATATGACATATTTATGTATGTAATATTTAGCAAGTGGAAGATGTGCTGCAATTAATCCCCAATTTCACAGATGTGATCCATAATACAGATTGTTTATTGCCCCAAAACTCCAATCTGAATGATAAAATAAGGAATCTCTGAAGGGTAAAAATAAGGATTTCTGATTCTAGAAAGATGCATTCTCTTTACATATAAACAAAGCACTTCAGCATCTTACCAGTGTCATACAAGAAAATCCAGCTGTACCTCTCAGATTGTCAACCCTTTAACTGTGGGCAGTGGTTTTAACTCTCTGATACAGCAAACTCTGATGCATCTTTTTAACAAATGGGATTTATGCATTTCATAAGTCTGGTTTCATAACCTGCAACCTGTAATGGCAGGCACAAATTTATTGAACAGACGCAGGTGAGAAATAAGAACATCTAGAACAATCAACAGAATAAAACCAGTAGTATAATGATCTATTATAAATATGAAAATTCAGATCATATCAGCTTCATGATTAGTCATTAGATTTTAAAATACATACCCATGAATGAAGAATAATATCCCTTTACTCTGGACTACATCTCTAATTAGAGAAACAAAACAGTATTTCTATTTACACTGTAAGGAATATCTCTTCCAGTGTAGCAAAGAGAACTTCCTCAAATGTGTTTGGATGTAGAAAATAAATATCTAAAAAATCTTGCTTAAATTTAGAACTCCTGTATGATTTTTCCAGGGATGAAAACTACTATGGAAGGATACAAAGAGGAAGAATGTAGGACAGCAAAATTAATCAATAAAAGACACCATTGGGAACACAGGAATACTAAAGCTATAGAAGATGCAGAGAAAACAGAACCTGTAGTGAGAGGAAGAATGTAAAAGACATTTCAGGTGTTTCTCAATGGGAAAAATGAGAGGAAGGATGAAAGCCACCAAAATACAGAGAAACTCAGGGGCTAGGCAGAAGCCACCTCAGACTCAACTTTTCTACGTACTTGACATCTTGTTTCATATTTGATGCTTTCTTACAGTCTCATATTTTCCATTAATTATAATTTTAGTTTGCGTCAGACTGTGCCTTTTTCATCTGTTGACTCAAAGGACATATCCGTTTATCTCTGATTTCAACCTTTCTAACCTTTCAGCCTCTCTAACCAGAAGAAATATGTTAATTATGTGAAACTTGAAATATTGAAAAGGTCACAAAAACCTACAGAAGAGTGAGATGTAAATTATACATCCTGGGACAAATGCATATGCGTGTCAATCTTTTTTGGATTCACTCCAATGCCGAGCTTATCTTAGCCTTCTTCAGGCATGCACTTTACAGACTTCCACGTCACTCTTCACCTCAGTTCTACAGCACTTTTCTGGTCATTGCTACTTGCAGCTTCCCTTGCACCAGCTGGACTTTCCAGCCTTTTTCTGGGCTATGCAGCAGGCTGTGCAGTAGGGGAAGAGCCACAGGATAAAGATGCTGGAGGTGATGTGAAACTCAGAAATGTTCCTCTGCAAGTGGGTCAACAGAAAAGACACCCACCCCCATGTTGTGCTGTGTGGGAAAGCAGGGATGGAGATGAAGGCACCCGTCTACCACCCAGGATGTGAGGCTTGGCAGCTCTGCCCTGCCGTGCAAGTGCCAAGAGCTCTCTCTTCTCGGCTCCTGGATCAATTTTAAGTCAGATGGGGAGTGCCACCTGCTGGGTGACCTTCTGAAACTGAGTCACGGGTTTAAGATTAAGATAATTGTAACAGGAATTTATAAGAGCAAAAACTCAGCAAGGGCCTAAAATTAAAGAATTGACTAATCAGACTCAGTGAGAAGGACAAATTGGTCTTAAGTAGCTCCCCTACAGTTTCATGGCCAGCTTGCTGTAGCTTTTGGTAATCCTTTTCTTGCATGCTGGTCAAAAATCTGTAGGGCTTGCCCTCCTTTAAGTGTAATAAAGCTTTTCAAAAGGCAGCATACAGACCTTAGCTGCCTGTTAAATCTCTCACAGATCCTAGGGTTTGGCTTCAAGGTGTGATACCATTGTCTTTTTAAATAAAGGAAAAAGAAATGTCCATCAGCTCTTGACAAGGTCTTATACCTTCACATATCAAAGTCAATAACAAAATATTCTGTGTCCTCCTAGACATCTTAAAGGAATTTTCCCTAGTTCACTCAGTATAACTGTGAACAATCAATGCATGAGATGGATCAAAATCTTCTGAGCAGTGTGTTTTGTGTACACAAACCACTCACTCATCCTGACTCCAGGATTCTTATAGTGGGGAGACTTACAGCACAGACCAAGAAAGGCAAAATTCTGTCTTGGTTAGGAACATCAGAAAAGACTACTTTTTAAAATTGCTTTGAGTTTTCCGATCTATTTACTCTCTTCAACATGCCTAAGAATGTTGGCCTAAGGAAGTTTAAGAAATAATTTGATGTCTAGAAAATATTGAAAGTGGTGTATAGAAGATGCATTTCTGTTATTTACCTTGTTATGGGAGGTACTCTAAACTAAGGTGAAGGTATAAAAATGTGGCAATCTATAATCAGATTTGGGCAGCTGTGAGATATCAGGTACAGCAGAACCTCTACTTAAGAATAACTATGATTTCCAAACTTAGTTGATGAAGTTCACATTACACATGAAAACTCAATTGTTATCTGCTGATATTTGGGGGTAAAAGTCAAACCAAAATGCAAAAAAATACTAATACTGAAAAGAAAAATGGAAAATTGAAGAGGAAGCTGAAATGAAAGTGTGGTAAAATCCCAGAAGGTTCATGCCTGATGGTAGATCTCAATAGGCTAGTGAAGCACAGCAAAGTCTGCAGTGAATGCCTTGGCTTCAGAATCAGAAAGGAGGCTGCCCAGGAAAAGTCAGTCAGGGCCCAGGACCTGACTGTTGCCAAAATCCACATTGGAAATGGGGAGGCTATAACTTAATTAAATTAACAGTGCCACCATTTCACAATCTGACTACCTCCTGACAAGACAAAATGGTCTAAAACGTGGCAAAGTACTCCTGGGAGAGCTGAATGGAGTTAACTCATCAACTTCTGTCTGAAGCACAGGACACACCAGCAAATGTGACTGCAGCAAAGGGTAAAGGAATAGAAAAATTGCTGGCATTAGTTTAGGTTTTTAAGGTGATGGTCAACGATCAAACATCACAAAGATTTTGGTTCTGTGGCCAAACAAAAAGGAAACTATTCTGCTGAGAGGATTTCAAAGGAACTACCTACAAAATGACGGAGTGTAATTGAGAAGGGGGAGCCAGGCTGTTCATAACAATGTGGTGGTGTTGGGATGAGGGACAATGGGCATAAACTGGAAAAGGAAAAGACTAGATGGAAGGAAAAACTTTCATCAGCTGAAACAGGTTGTCTGGTTATGAGGAGGGTGTGCTATGTCCATCCTTTGTTTTCACAATAAAGCCCAGAGAAGCCTGGTCTGCCCTTACAGCTGATGTGAACAAGAAGTTGAACTAGATGCTTCAAGAGGTTTCTTCCCATCAGAATTTCATGTGAGTCTAAGATTATATTATACCGTGAGAGCAAATAGCTGAAAAAACATTTAGACTCTAAGTAATCTGCATGAGAAGAAAAATGCTTTAAAAATTGATTGGCAGAAGAAGAATTAGATGTTAGGATGAGAAAAACAAAAAGAACACAGTAAAATTTCATTATATAAGGATTATACAAGCATTCAAATACCTCTGCTCATGTATAAAGATCACACTAGAATTGAAATACTTCAGCTGACAGGCAATGATTGTGAATAGCAATATTAGTTTAAGTGTTAGTGGTCAGGATGAATAGAACAATAAGTTGAAAATTACCACAACAGGAATATGCTAAATAATCTGCAATGTCAAGTTAATCATTGAACTAGATGAATGATTAAGCAAGTCACAAAGTACATGTCAGATTGGTGGCCAGCAAGGAGGGCAAAAGAATGACTATTGCATAGAATGAAAATGAGATTTCTTGGGAGAGTTCTGCATAAAAGGGCAGATATGCAGAGAAATTCTAATTATGGTCTAAGGAACCCATTTCACAGAATAGCTGTATGAAATGAAAGATTGCATAATGGCCAAAAAAAACTCAAATTAAAAAAGGTTGAAAAAATCACAAGAAAGAACAAAAAGAACTGGAAGAAACTGTAGTCAACTTGAAAGCAATGAATAAGAACTGCTGACTCCAACACCAGAATAATATACTTGAGTTAATGTACCTGTATAGCACCTGAGAAAAGAAAATAGTATGCAATAATAGTCTCATTAAAAATAATAGTCAGGGATATAAATCAAGCCAAAATTTCACCTCTGGGTTTTGTTCAAAAATGATAATCTTGAGATGCAGTCTAGGAGGTCTATATTTTTGTGAGTATTCCTCTCTTGGTGTTGTGCTAATAAATGCTATGGGGATATGTACCTCTAGGCTTAATACAGCAGATGATGATGCAAAGAGAAAAGACCAAAGAAAACACAGGTATGAAGATGCTCTTTTTAGCTGAGAATCTAAATTTTGAAAGGGTCCTATTGACATTCTGTACTGACACATTTTCTTGCGTTTAACCTCCAGGTCATCAATTTTAATAATAATCATTATTCCCAGCTTGTCCATCTCCACTGAACTTTCCCTTTTCTCTTTCATCTTGTTTTCCCATCATTCTTCTCTAATAATTTTAAAGGTAACATTTACTATTTTTTAAACATCACAAATCAAAATGAAATTTTAAAATTTGATTTCTGTTTGAAATGGGAGTCTAGGAGCTATAATTTCTTAAAAAACCAAAACATTTCAAGGGCTGAGCTCCTGGTTTTGAATGCAGCTTTTTCCACCTTACTCTTTAGTAGGTGGATATTTGTGCAGTGAGTTCCCAGGGGCTCTGAGCTTTCACATGCTGAATTGCACTGTCCTGGAAGGATGGAGATCTTGGTAGTCAGGAAGCAGCAAGTATCTGAAGGACCAGTTGATGAAAGCTCTGGGATCCTGATGTCTGGATCAGCAGCCAAAGACTAAAACCCACTTTGTGAAAAAGCCAAACAAGTGTCTACAGAGACCAGCGTTCCCCAGGATATTTCCATTTTCAGCAGATTAGTTTTCTTTGACAGAAAAACTGCATGCCAGAAAATATCCAGCTGTCATTCTCACCTTATTATCATTTCTGCACAATAGCCTGTACACACAGAATACATCATTTTATCATGTCTCCTGTTCCAGCTTCACAGATCATACATCGGCCTCTGCTCAATGCCAAATCTGCATTTACCTTTCTAGGCAGTTTGGAAGCCTGTTTTATTGTAGCTTACACTAACCCTTCTGAATTCTGCAATACAGGCTTTGGGTTTCGAGATAATACGAGTTTTTCCTTGTCATAACATTGGGAAGCAGGCATTCAGTAACCACACTGACATCCTGCACTTCCCAAGACATTCTTTGGGCAGGACATCAACAGTTCATGTTGTATATCACAGCAAAGGGTGTCATGCCCAGTGGTGCTTGAGGGCAGCTTTGTATGGTATGAAATGAAAGACAAATAAAAGCCAACAATGTCCTCCTCCCCCCTGCCAAATAAAACAGCAGCTTAAGAACTAGAAAAGAGCTGTTCAAATTTCTTGTGTGGTTACAGTATGTTTGTTCCTTAACAGAAAAGTAATGAGCTTGTTCTTGTACTAGAGAAGTTATGGTCTCATATTAAAGAACTGTGGTTTTCCCCTTGGTTTAGCAAAAAAGAAAAAAAAAGAATTATTGATGTCAAAGCTTTGGGATGGTACAGAACCTGGTTGATAAAGAAACTGTAACATATCAAACTTAAAACCTAAAAGAGACAAGATGAAAAGGTTATAAATGAGAAAAGCTGAGTGCAAAAATGGGAGAGGCTTCTGGGGAAATATAGGGTTCTAACACTGGGACCCTGCCTTAAAATAATACTTCATTGTATGGCTTTAGATATTTTACAGTGGGGCTTTTTTTTTTTTTAAATTAATGTTCCCATGCAAGTGAAAGTGGATAAAATAATGTCTTTTTTTTTTTTTTTTTTAAATTAAAGTACTCTGCATTGTTTTCATCACTCTAACAAAAGCTCAGTCTTAAAGAAAAGTCATATCATTTAACTTTTTCAGTGTTTTCATTATAAGCTCTACTCCTTGGGACTCTGCAGACAGAGAATAAAAATACATTAGTTTCACGATTCTTTTGCTAACATAAAAATGTGCCACAGTCAGTTCACAGCTTCAGTGCTTACATCTAGGAAATAGAGAGCATGTGTATTTGCCTTTATAGAATATTTGAACATCTAAACTAATCAAATTTCAACAACTTGAAGAGTAGAAGGCCCCCCATGGGACTTATTTTCATGGTAAAATCATGCTCCAGTTATATTTTTTTTTTCATTGCCTACATTTTGATTTGCTGATTTTTATACAATTCCATTATTCCAAGATGAAGCAAATTTTCTTGTAGTTCACTTTTAATTTCAAGTGACTTTTAAACTGTTAAACCCCAAAATTATATACATCATTTGGATTTTCCCAGCAAAAATCTGAACACCTGCACAAACCATATTTTCCCTTAGAGTACAATATGGATTATCCCAAACCAATATTTGATGTCCTACTTTGGTGGAAATATCTAGACAAGCATTAATGTCACAAGATGTCACTAAGCCGTCATTTCCTTTTCAAAGATTCTACATCATTGTTTTCCATTTGGTAAGACATTCATATCTCAGAAGTTTAGTTTTCATCTCCAGATATGACTTTGTCTTCTATTATGGCTTTGCTCATCATCTATGTTGTGTGTAAACCTTTGTGCTCTACGCTTCAGTTTTGGGGAGCTTTTCTGGTCTTTGTGCACAACTGTGCGTGGGGGCAGGTAAAGCCTTCTTGGGGATTTGTTTTTATAAAGTGCTTGGTTTTCACACACTCCAAGTAACAGCAGAACTTTCATTTGTGGTACCTTAATGTACTTTTTTAAACTGAAATACTAAAAATTTTCTCCCTGTTGAGAATATGTAAAGAGACTATTCACATCTGGATTTCTGGGAAACTTGCTTTATGTTTCATATGTACCAAACTACGTATTCTGCTGAAAGTTTTTAGAGGAAGCAGAAAATGAATTTGCAAGAGCAGAAGGGCAGCCATCCCTATGGTTCTCAAGTTCTACTTTTCAACAAGTATTGCCTCTTACCTGCCTGTTGCTGATTCCTGGCCTTCCAGTTATCTTGTTCTATGTTGTCAATACCCAAATAACTCACTTTCATGCCATGCTCCACCACTACCAAAAAAATTGACATGTGCCAGAATACACAGTGGTGCCACAGCTTATTTAGAAACAATCATCTGGGCTCATGTCTTGCTGGCTGACACTGGAAGTGCATTTGTTCTGAATGTAGTAGCTCAGCTTGTCCAAGTGTAATCATTTTAATGCACTGCCTCTGCCTGAAGAATGCATTGCTTCTGCCTTGCCACCAGACTGATTTGTTGTCTGTGTGGTGTGGAGCAGGCTTTCTTCGCTTGATGGGATTTTAATATAGCTGTGACTCTTACTAGTTCCCAGAGGTTACATTTTGCCATGTATCTTTTTGATCTGTTTTTTTCCTGTCTGTCAGTGGCATATATATGCCTTTTTTAATAAAAACAAAACTTCCAAAGTAATTATTTTTCACAGAGCATTAGCATTTTGCTTTCCTGTTTAAGATCTTAGTTTCACCTTAGTTACAGATACCTGGGTACCCTTGAAACTTCACCAAAACTTCAATAAATTCCTCCTCTGTTTTCAAGAGCCAAACCATTTCTGTCCCACACATAAATTAGCCTGGTTCAGACAGCACTGGGAATGTTTGTATATCTTGGATATTAGGCTTTCCCTCTAAAGAACCTTCGTGGGCATACATAAATTCCTTTTAAACTTGACATTACTAGTGAGATAATTATTCAGTGTAAGCCCCTAAGAGCTCAGCTAGGGTTGAGGTAAAGAATAGGTACAAACAATATTTCTGAACTTCCAAGGGCATTACTTTAACAATCTACTTCCAGAAATTAATGAGGAGGTGACAGTACTTCTTAGCCAAACATTAGTGACCAGGTTTGGGAAAAAAAAAAATCATTGTGCTCCAAAAATATTTTTCAGAAATGAAAACATAAGAGAAACAGAGTACTCACATTCATGCGTCAAGTTTTCAAGGAACTTAAACTCATTAAAGAAGAGGTATTCATGCATATATAGAAGCACTATGAAGGAGGCAATCTAGTGCCTACTTCCCATTTGATTGAGGACTTATTTGGAAGGGTTTCCAAGTACTTTTGTTCTCTAACAAGATTAATCCTGAGCCCAGATACTCATCTATATTAAAAAAAAACCCAGTCATTTTCACACAAAAACTTGGCTGGTGGTCATAGCTGTAGAGAAATATTTTAAAATCTGTGCAAATTATTGTCAATGAAACATCCCTGAAGAGAAATCCATTTTCTTTAATAGCTTCCAGATGTAATATTAAGAACAGGGTATCCATGAAGCTGATCTATCTAATTTATAGTTTGAATATTTTCTCCTTTGTGTTCACAGAGTCACAGAATGGATGAGGTTGGAAGGGACCACAATGAGTTATCTGGTCCAACCTCCCAGCTCAAGCAGGCCCTTCCTAGAGCTCATGGCACAGGATTGAGTCCAGATGATTCTTGAATATCTCCAGTGAGGGAGACCCCACAACTCCTCTGGTTTAATCTGTTCCAGTGCTTGGTCACTGACACAGTAAAGAAGTTGTTCCTCATGTTCAGGTGGAATTTCCTGTGCAGCAGTTTCTGCCTGAGGTCTCCTGTCCTATTGCTTGGCCCCGCTGAGAACAGCCTGGCTCCATCATGTTGACACTCCCCCTTTTGGATACTTGTAGAGATCCCTTCTCATTTGTCTCTTGCTGTGGCACTCCATGGCAATGCAATGCTGCAAAAGGCCATGTATACTGTATTCCACAAGCTACTTCCTAAAAATTAGAGACCTATGAAAATAATGCTTATAAGAAAAAATGATGGGAGCTATTGCACTTTTATAAATGGAGTACTGGCCTTGGCAGGAAATTTCCGTTTGGTGAATTACTATGAAGAGGTTCTTTGAGCCAAAAACTTAGCAAAGATTTTCATTTATGCCAAGTTGGAGATGCATGGGTTTCAGAGCAGAAACACTCAACTTTTTTTTCTTCAGAAGTTCCACATGGGCTTAGCATATTTTACAGCAATGAAGAAAAAGGAATCCATTTTTACACATTTGTTAGGAATACTAAACTCACAGCAAGCAAGATCCCTTTGCATCAGCAAAGTCTTCACCACTGCTTTTTCTGTGAAGTTTTATCCAATTTATTGCTGATTTACCCTTTTAAGAGCACATAAGCAATATCAAAACAATTTCTTTATTGTCTCTTATTAAAAAAATAAGTGAACAAAACGTTAGAAATATGGCTAACCTTTTAAAAGTTAAAAGGTTTAAAAGTTGTCTTAAAAGAACAACAGATCATTTAGGATTAGGAATATCTTATTGTACTTTTGATGAAGAAAACAAGGCATACCAGGACAATGTTTATACTGTTTAAGTGGTGTACTTATGTCTCAAATTACATTCCTCTGGGGAATCTTTGTGCATCTATATTTTGTCTTTGCTCCAGTCCATTTCCATAGCAACGTTTGCTCCTATGGAGAATCTGGGTGAATAATTTCAAATTGAGCCTGGAAGTTTTAAAACAAGGTTTCAGTTCTCTATAAAATAATTATGAACAAAAGTAATTTTAAAAAAACAAAACAAAAAAAACCATAGTTTTGCCATTGTTTCTTTTACCCTACTCTAGGCATGATTAGCTCTGAACAATCCTTTGATCTCTTTCCCATGATGTTCAGACTGGGACCAGGCTTATCCACATGACTTCAGCAGCTGTTATAAAATCTGGTGGGGAATTTTTCATTCCAATTTCAATGGCTCACTGTATTCACTAATTATGTTGTTATATACACACACATTCCAAATTTTTACTCAGATGCTGGGATCTACACTTAAAGAAACCCCTAATAAACAAAAATCCCATGAGGAGAGAGGGGAAAAGAAGAGGACAAGATGACTTTAAAATTGCTTTCAAAATAATAAAGTTAATTTTAAATGATCTCTTTAAACTCTAGCCAGTACCACTTCCTGTTCATATTTGTCGCTGTCCACTCTTTCATCTCAGGGAGAGATTTTATGTCTGAAAACCATTTATTGCTACAAAACAACAATGCTAAAGTAAGCTTGTTAAAAAAAGATAACTGCTCTTGACCATTAATACAAATGAAACAATTGTTTCTTCATTTCTTCAAATGCATGCACTCAGAGAAATAAATAATATTGAAGTTTTTTGTTGTTGTTGTGTTTTTGTTTTTTTTTTAAGGACAATATTTCCATTAGAACCTGCTCAAAAATGAAATGAATTTAAAAAAAAAAATCAAAGGAAAGAAAACGAAGGAAAAAATATCTCTAATTACATCTTGTGGTTTTTTATCATGATTTTTCATAGAGTAGTAGGTCTCTTAAGTCTGGTTGTAAAATGATCCAGCTAGTTTTTCAGTCAAATAATTTCAGGAATTCTCTTGGAATTGCCAAATTTTTCAGACCAAAGTTACCTTTCCTGCAATGCACAAAATAACAAGACTGAAAATCCTGTGTGTAAACTGGCATAAAAGAAAGGACCCCTGTTTTACTTGATTGGTCAGGTGGTGTCAGCCTATTTAATCCAGCTCAGATTATGCCATTCATCCAACTTAGAAAATTACTGCTGCAAAGATTGAACAATTTTGCAATATTTTGAGGCAGACCCAACATCTGCATCATCTGGAGATAATGATGCTTTCATTCTCTAAGCCAGCAATTCAAGCCTTACATCTGATATTCAGAAAGTTTTCACAGATGGCCCATTCCAACCTGCTCTTTTTCTGCTTCCCCTGGGTTTGTGCTTTTTTAGGCATTTCCCATCTGCCTGCTTTAAAATCTTTAAATAGGTAGAATTTCTGGTGAAAGGAATGAGTATTTTTATTCTGCCTCCAAATTCTTTCCCAATGATGCCACGTGCACATTAGAGCTGGCACGCCCATACTTTGAAAAGAAGCATAAAGTTAAGACAAAAAATATGGACCTGTTTTATATAATAGTGAGTCACAGCTGCATTTTAGTCACAGGCTACAGACAATAAAAATTAAATGAAGTGTCAATGATTGAATTGGGAGTAATAGACAGAAGCTCTGTAGAGACAGCATCATCTCTTTTCAACTGAAAAAACTGTGTTCATTTACAGGATAGGGGCCCTGCCATCAGCCAATGAAGACAGCTTTAAAAACCTCTATGGCCTAAGTGAACAGGACATACAATCATGGAAGTGGTTCCTGAATATCAATCAGAACAATAAGCTCAAATAGCACAAAAATAACTGAGAAATAGCTACAGAGTAAAGAAAGACAGTATCAATAATTTTTAATAAAAATGTTGAAAAAAATAAATTCCTATTCCACAGTGGGGAAAAAAAGGTAGCAGTATCTGTAACAATTGACTGTTAATAATAAAAGCCTACTTTTCCTAGTTCAGCTAGGTAAAAAAAGGAACACAGAAAACGGTGGCAGCTTTGTTTGGAACTAACTCTGCCTTTCTGTAAGAAAAATGGTATGTGCAACCATCTTCAGATTTTAGATTGCAATATAAGCTGGATATCCAAAATTATGTTGGTCAGTTCCAAGGTATTTTGAATCCAGGCTAGTTTTAAAAATCTGGGTTCAGTATATCACAGTCCACTCATATTTGCAATTCAGTACTTCTGTTGGAAAATTGTATGAACACCTGCAGAAAGAAAGAGTAGCATATTCACCAGGATTGAAGGTATTGAAAACAAATTATTAATCAGGTTTAGGCAGTATTAGTGTTTTCTGTCCTAAATCCGAGCTGATAAATATATCCTGTGGTGTAACATCTGTGTACCATGCCACAGTGAAAGACGTGGGCATTCATCAACTCAGAGGAATATAAATTTAAAAAACAAGACAGTGAAGTACTGAAAGATGTTTTTATGTCACATGGAGATAGGAGAATTAACAAGCAAGCCAGGAATAGAACAGTGAAATGTGAGAAAAAACATCAGATTCATTTCAATGAATTATAGTAAAAGCTGGAGGAGAGATACTTCAATGAGATGTTATTAAAAGGCTAAAGGCCTTTTCCCAATAAACTAACGTTTGGAGACTCCCCATCTAATAGCAGAGTCATGGATAAATAAGTTCTTCTCTCCAAATCCATGCATTGTCTCTAAATGTGTGGAGCTCTGTGAATATTCTGTATGTGTTTTTGATCACATAATAGCAATGTGACTTTTAAGTGTAGTTATTCTGGCATCTATATCATGCTTTAAGTTGTATGAGGCTACACAGTATAAGAGTTAAACAGCTGGTGAACTGAGTAAAATAAACCAGATTACTATTTATCAGTCTTTGGGACTGCATATGTTTTGTATAGTCTCATCTCACTCTACACACTACACTGTCCTCATGAAGGACATAGTGAAATGTCATGTTAGAACAGGTCCTTTCCAGGAATATCTTCTTATATATCTATTAAAGAAAGACAGGCTAGAGAAATGTGCTTTGCACTTAGAAGATAATGGGAAAATAACTAAAGTGTTTTAAAACCTGTAGAAGCCAATTCCACTTATCCTTTGCATACAGATGATTTTCCTTACAAGAGTAAAAAAAAATTTATGGAGCCAGAATAAGGGCATAGCATACTATATCATTTGTGTAAGAGACAGGTCGGCATTCCCACTTCCAAAATAGTAAGCTAGAAGTTAGGGCAATGTTTCAGAATTTGAAACTTGTTAATCCAGGATATGCCTTAATTACTACATTAGCTTTTCCAACTTGGGTTGGAGAACTTTTACCCAGAATGAACTATCCAAGCCTATGTATTACCAGAAAATATTCTGGTTTCAAAAGACGAAAAAAATTACAGTTAATTTCTTGATGGCTCTATGGAATTAAGAGCATGTTACTAACTGCTAGGATAGGACCTAGCTAACTGGGGATAATATTAACAATCAGAAAAATCTTTCTGTGGAGCATCCATAAGGAATTAAAAACAACTGAGATGCTAGATTATGAATCAGCCAAATGTAAATTTGCGTCAATTTGCCAAAAGGATGAATCCTTTAAACTCCTTTACACTAATTCAACTCTTCTTGGTTGGCTTTATCGCAGACTTCTTCCAGGAACTATTCTTATTCAACATTAGGTTGACAGCATGGTTCAAAATGATGAACATTAGTTATAACACTGACATTTCACACTGAACACAGATATACTCATTAACATAAAATAAAATCCTTTATGGACACCCTTATATACAGACAGGTAAATTTTACGTGAGAAATATATAAGACAACCGACCAAAATGTGCCAACATAATAACAAAGTAGCCTACTTTGAAATTATCTCCCTGCCAACATTCCCTAAGGCCTACCCATTTGATTTAGTATGTCATGGATCGTGCCCTTCTCCATAAATATTCTTCCTCAGCAGCTGCTCCTAAAAAGGCTTACCTAGAAACGTAGATGTAATTTCTGCTTTTTCTATTTCATCACCTCCTCTGCAGCTCTGGTCCTCTGTTGTTTACAGAGTAGGAACACTTGTGCTTTAATGTTTCCCTCCATTTAATACTGCTCTATAGCAGGCTGAGGGTGTTGTCTAATTTGAAAGCCTTGGCCACTTAAAACGTTGCTGTCAGCAGCAGTTGCTAAGAAACTACAACTTAACTGCTTTCAAACATGGTATTGCTGAAGTGCAATTACCCACACCTGCTATTATTATTTATATGAGCTAATGTGGAATTCCTTCTTCACCATACTGGACACGTCCTCTCTTACCTCCCATTTCAATAAGCCCCTTCTTTCTGGTAACTTCTGAGATCATTCCTCATCTCATCCAAACAAACATTTCAAACCACCCCCATATCCCAAATATTCCCCAAGCAGGGAAACATGCCACAAAGTAGCTTAGTGTAGCTCAGAATGAGAGCACATAACTGCCCAGCTGGTCACTGTCACTCAGAAAACCATGATCATGAGACAGAGCCTCCAAATAAATTTTCTCCTAGAGAAGACTGCATGTTTGAATAGGAGTGGATGGGCATTTTTTACTTGAAGAAAATGTTTATGAAGTAATAAAATATTTAACTAAAAAGTAACTGTATCATTTAGTAACTCTGTTTCTATTAAGTCAACCTTCAATGTTTTGATATATGAACAAAAAATGGCAGTAATAAGGAATATACATGCAAGAGAAGTGGGTGTCTTATGGGTGGAAAACTTTTGTCCTCACCTTTTTTATTTTGTAAACACCTATTGGTACCTCTTGAATAAAAATGGCATCTTTTACAGTATTTTGGCTGTATTCCACATCAGCTCAGCCCATTCTGTTTACTAAGTAATTTCAACCATGTGAATTACATGTCACCTTCTGTGCTTTCTGGAGGTGAATGCAAACCGCTTGGAACCAGCCAAGCAGAAATGTGAATGAGTGGAAGTCTGGGCCAGATAACGGGAGTGAACAATTAAAATGCAAAGAATTTGTAAAGCTTGATGCTTGCCCCTTTTCTGCAGCCTGAGGTATGCAGCAATGCATGAGAGTAAGGAGGAGCAGTCTTAGGAAAAGCAGGGCACCTCTCCACAGGTGGGAACAGACAGCCTGGCTCTCCTCTTTCCTTCCACTCTGTTCCCACTCAGAGCTAAGTAGACACAAACCAGAGAACAGGCTATGCAGGGAGGGGCTGTTAGCCCCAGTCCAGCTGTGCTTTTTTGCAGCTGTATATCTTCTGAAGAGACCCTTGCTGGCACCTGAAGATTCAGAAATGCTGGACATAGGGCTTACGTGTGTCTCCAGTCGCCCACATGGGCTCACATGAAATAGAGAATATGAAAAGGGAAAAAAAAAAAAGAAAAAGGAGTGTAGGGAAAAGAAAGAACAAAATAATCTTAGCTAATAAATACTCACACTCAGGCAGACCTTACACTTTCACAAACTCCTTCAAAGAAAGTAATACATTCTAATGTAAATCCTGTTAGTTGCTGAACCACTAGTCATTTAAGTTAAACAAATTGATTTTTAACATCTGGTTAACAGTCAAGGTACAATTCCTTGTCTCAGTGCTGTACTTGGGTATTTGTTCTGCACATATGTAGTTTTCTGGCACTGCAATTTTGAACATTTGAGCCTCTCTGTGGGGTGGTGAGGCAATGTATCCTGCATCAGACTGCAGAGGTAAACAACATGATTTGTAGCTGCATGTGATTGTTAATTATGCAAAGAAAAGCTTTGGGAACAGTACAATAAATAAATGAGGTAATCTGTAAATCTCTCATTCTCTAGTTTTAACTTCCAAACTACGTAACACAAATGCAAACATTTTCCTGTATAAAAATGACATTAATTTAAAAAAAAAAAAAAAAAGGCAAGTTCCGCATCAAAAGACAGCATTGTGCAGTTATTTAGAAAACAAAGAGGCATTTCTTTCCCTAAGGGAGACCCTTGAGCATACAGTTTCTTTCAGAGACTTTTATTTTCACTAAAAACCATTTTGATCTCTCTAGATAACTTAAGAACACATTGTTAGAATATATTTTAACACATCTACTGCATAACTGCAGCAGTGTAAGCTCAGGATAGTTCATTTTAAGAAAAAACCAACAGCCTGCCATTTTCCCAAAACTCCAATTTAGAGTGGAATGGGAATAATAAGTTGGAACAATGATTCCTGGAGACACCATTTGAATGACCACCTTTGGAGATGCTCAGGAGGCACTACTTTGTGGGAGAGGAAGGGGATCAGGAGTCCTCACTGCCCCGCTGTGATGGCCTTGGGGCAGAGGATGTATGTGCTAAGGGACCAACAAGGGTTTCCAACCTCCACCCAGATCTGCACACAAATTATCATTCATGTTCTGAGCACAACATGAAAGCACTAGATTGAATCCCATTTTTATGACAAATTTATTGCTATGAGTAAGACATCGGGGTTTAGGGTGTGCTTTTAAGAGTTCTTTGAAGGGAACAGAGTTTGGTGGAAGGGCAACAGACTGCAGAGACCCAGGTGTACTCCTGTATATCCAGATATATCCAGCTTTCCAAAGATTGTTCCACCTGCATTTTTATTTGTTTGACTTTTGGATGGATTAGAAATCCATTCTTCATCATATTCTGCTTGCTAACTGAGGCAGAGACAATAAAACACAATACTAATAAATCTAGAGATTCAAACTGCAGCCCTTGGCTGCCACCTAAAGGTTTGCTATACTCCCTTAGAGGGACACCACCAGACCCCATTCCCGTGTTTGGAATGTAAAAATACTTGTCTACTACCTTTACAGGCAACCTCCATGGTCACTATCACTGAAAGAGATTGAGGGGTAAAAATATTTATTCTAAAAAAAATCTAAAAGCCCCACCAAAACAAAACAAAGGAAGGAAAAAACCCCACAGTAGTTCAACACTACTACAGAAATAATAATTTCTTGTTTCTGCATGAACTTACAATTTGAAATAATGAAATTTTTTTTTAAAAATCAAACAAAAACAACAACAACAACAACAACAGCATGCTAGTTGGTTTTGATAAAAGAAGACAGACAGAACAAAGAAACAGTACAAACTAGTGAGCAATGAATGGCTTAAGAACAAAAAAAGGGGTGGTGTGCCCAGTCACCATTTGGGCAACACAATGGGGGCAGTAGGCAATTTGTGTAGGTCTTATACTCTCCACCAAGAAGAGATTGATCTCTCCAGAAACTCTGGAAACTCAAGCTCCTTGAAAATGAGCTGAACTGAGATGGAAAAGAAAATCCTGGCTAGGGCTCCTTTTAGCACCAACAGGCAGAATTCTGCCTCAATTCTCCAGCTAGGTACAACTATCTGATTATCATCAATTAGCTCAAAATCACTGTTCCTTATTCACACTGTCTGTACTAGCTGGGCAGTACTGACAGAACTTCTTTCAGAAGTTCTTTAAATCTGTTAAAAAGTTTTCATTTTCAATCAACTATCAGTTTTACACAATAAAATCATTTGCCGGGAAACTTTTTTTTAATGTATCTAGAATTTGTAACATTGTGTGTTAAATGTTTCACTTTGGTCCTTGTATGAGAGGACTTTTTTTTTTTTGTTAGACTTTAGAATATTAGGTGTACATCAGAATGAAAATGAGTGCCCTGAAGTCATGTGGCCACCAAGAAAAAATATCAAACTAGAAGAGAAACAGCCTACACCTTGAAATTAACATTTTGTATTACCAATTAACATTTTATGATTTCTGTTATATGTTCATTGTATATGTTTTATATCCTGAAATACAAACAGCAAACAAAAGAACATATTAAGTAGGAGGTATTTCAAGATAGAAAAATACCCTATACTATCATAGGTTCAAAGAAATTCTGGGCAACCAAAACCTTTTATTTCCTATGGCTTGAATTTTGAAGTTTAATCATTATTTACACATCCAACTCCATTTTGACTTTCCACAGGATCTGATCTTTTTGATTTTTGGTTCATCCACTCCTCTTTCAGGAATGACACCTCTCAAGTTCTTACAGGGATGAGGACGGACAAAGGGACAATGATACTCTGAAAAATAAACCAAGAATCTACAGAGAACTAGTGGTTTCCACCCACACGTGGGAAGAAGCTTAGTGACAGTGTTATCTTGGCCTCACTGTAAAAATGAAAACCCACAAGTAATCAGTAAACTCATAACTGTGCATTTTCAAGCTGTGATCATTGTGTATTTGTAGTATTCCCTAGAGGACAGTTAATGGCTAAGGGCTAAAGATCTAGTTGTTCTCTTCTGTCCTTTTGAGTGGTCCATGTGTCTATGTCATCTGTGGCACACACAGTTATATTTGAGGTTATTACCTGGATCACATATCTTGCAATCATAACCTCCATGGTAGTTACTAGGATAGTTTTTGTGTAGGTACAGAGCATGTCACTGGTATCCTCTCATACTGCCTATGGTGCTGGCTCTTCTGTCATTTATTTTGGTTTGGCACCTGTATTTTTCTGTTCAGCAAGGTGAAGTTTTAGTTTAATTTGATGTAATCTTTACCAGTTTCAGAGTCAGCCAGGACACATCTGCAGATTAACTTCATGTGTTCTGTTTTCTCTTCCAAGGCCAAGTCATACATTTTTGCTAATCACCTGTAGAAGTGTGGACATTTAGAAGAGTGATAGAATTTAAATCAAGAAAGAATTGTAATGCTAATCTTTTCTGACCTCCTGTGTTGTACAGACTATACAACTTTACCCAGAAATTTAACATGCATGCTTCTGTTTCATCTATAGTCTGTCTCTCATACATTGAGTCTTGAATTCAAGACCACCCATGATGGAAAATGGTGCCAAAGAAGAAGTTTTATCAGAAACAATTTTCTTCAAATGCAGTTAGGAACACTAAATTACTCTGCAATCTCTATTTCCCCTCTTTTTCCAGTGTTCATTAATGTGTCATGTCACATGAGGATTATCTGCTGGTACAATATCACATTAACTAAATTTTAATGGAACAAATTATTAGCCTGGCTGTAACTTAATTTTGTAAAATATTTTCTATTTGAGATAAAAAGGTATGGTCTGGCAAATCCTAGGGTAGCTGTGTACTCTATTCAAGTACATGCTAATAGTGCGGCCTTAATCTTGGTCCTCAATTCATACTGACTTTATATACAGCTGAACTATTAAATCACTCCTGACTGCCTCGACTCAGGCTAGAACTGTCTGTCCCCAAAAAAGTCTCTGTTCCTTAGCAATTCATTAACCCCACTCCTGCCTCTCCTGGAGTCCCTCTCCTGCCTTACCCTGACTTTAGTTGTAGTCAGTACCAGATGCTTCAGCAAAGGTGGAAATCATTTTTAAAGGAATATGTCATGGTGTGGCTTCAGGAGAAATTTCTGTGCAACCTTAGAAAGTGGCCAGTTCTTGTTCTGAGGTACAAAAGCATACATTCGTTATGAACTTTTATCTTGGCTAATGTAGAGGCACATACAATTCATATAAATATCTCATCTATCTTTAAATCCTACAAACTTCTACAGCCAACAAATTCCAATAGTTAATTATATGCTATTTTAAAAAGAATCATAGAGTTATTATAGCTTAACATATGAACAGTAAAATCAATAACTACAGTTCCACTGGATCCTGGAATTAGACAAGAGAAGACTTACTGATATGAATAAAAAAACTTCAGAAGTAGAGATATCTTTCAGAAGAAGGGATGAATTTGTGTGAGGTGCTGCCCAAACATACATGCTCTTATGCCAAAATGAAAACAATGTGAGGATAAACAGGATCTCACAGAGGTGAGAAGATATATATGTGGACACATTTGAAACAATTACAAAAATCAATAAGCAAATTGTCCCCATCCCCTAAATGTGCCCATCTGCCTCCCTTCTTTCCTGATTTTGCACTTAAATATTTCTTGATATATTTTAGTTTTCATTTTAGCAGTGAGTCTTGAGCAGCAACCTGGTGAGAGAGGGGAGAGGATAAGCAGGTAAATATCACACAGAGAGCAACCAGGCTGTAACGTGCACACTATTTCAAGACTGAGTATAGGATCAGATTAAATTCTACCAGCGATGTTCAGAACCTTTGATAATTCTGGAAAACCACCCACTTCCTGTCCATGTTCTCCCACTTCCCCCCTCTGCCACACACACAGTTTGCCTGTGGGATTTTTCCACTCATCGGTCACTGCTCAATGCAGCAGCTTAGCTACGGGCAGGAGAAACGATTTGCACTCATCAATCACCCAGTTACAAACTTCTGCTTTTGAACTGTAGGACACTTTTGAGCTTGATCCATACTGAGCTAGAAATGAACTTAAATTTCTGTTAAACAGAAGCAGTGCTGTTTATGAACCACATCTTAACTTTCCCTTTCAACCTCTAACACCTAATTTCCTTAAAAGTTTCTCAGGAGGAACTTAAATCTTTCACAAGTCCCAAGAAACATTTCCTACTCACTATCTACTATATTCTACCTACTTTCTACCAGTTCCTTGTAAAACATAACATAGGAAACCTCTGGGAAATAACAAGTGAGCTAATGGTTGTCGGGGCAAATGTGGGAATTTTCTCTGAAAACTTCCAAAAATTTCAGGTCTACTGTACTATTACAAAATATTTCATCTGGACATTTGGTAAACCATGGTCTTAAATCCAGGGGACAGAAAAGGGTGAAATTGCTGTGGAAGGAGGATGAGAAAGAAGATGTAAAGCTGCTTGAGATAGCTGCAGCAGCAGCAATCATGACCCTGGGACTCTGTTAGGGAAGTGAGAGACACAGAGGAGTAGGTGGGGAAAGCAAGAAGCCTGTAAGTGTCTGAGGATCCATTCAAAGTGACTGGACAGAGGGAGGGTGAGAAGAAAGAATAAAAACTTTTTAATGCAGATGAGGAAGAAACCAGAATGGGAGTAGTAGTCTTCAATGGAAAAAAAAAAATTAAAAAAGAGGAAAAAAATATTTTTGAGGAAGAAGAAAATGAAAACACCTGAGGTGTAATTCAGCCACTTGATGGGCACCTCTGTTGGTTCTCAGCACTAAGTAGAGATTACATACTTTTTGCCAAGTACCAGAGAGAAAGGTAAGAGACAGGCAACAAGAACAGAAGGAAATGGATGGGGTAAAATAAAGAAAAACACATGGAGTGCCAATGTTCTGTGGACAGTTTGAGCTCGCAATATTAAC
>VWZP01009157.1:22982-94392 GCA_013396995.1 Dicaeum eximium | reverse complement strand
CCCCCGGCCCCGCCGCCGCCGCCCCCGCGGGGGCCGGGACTGAGCGCGCCGCGGCGCCGAGACGCGGCCCCGAGAAGAGGGCGAGGGAGCGGGCGCAGTGCCGGCCGCGGCGCATGATGTGGGTGCCGCTGCTGGCGTGCCTCACCGCGGGGATCGTCTCCGTGCCCAGGTGCCAGCGCGGCCCCGGAGCCTTCCTCGGGGCGGCCCGGCTGCTGGCGGCCGTGCCGGGACTCTGCCAGCGCTGTAAGTGTCCGAGCGCCTCGGGCTGCTCGCCGTGCCACGGCTGGCTGGGGTCGTGGCTGGGTTTGGTTGTGGCGCGGGGTCGTGCGCGGGCGGGGGGCTTGCCCGGGCCCGGCGGCTCCTTGGGGCACGGCGCTGACAGCTGGGACCGCCCGGCGCCAGCGGCACTCGCCGGGCGGGCGGGCCGAGCCGGCGGGGGAACGGTACCTGCAGGACAGCCGGGCTGGAGCGGCCGGCCCCTGCCCAAACCTCACACCGCCAGGGCCAGCCCGTGATTTAACCATCCACGGCGGGGGTGTCCCGCCCTTATGGAGCCGTGGTAGCTCCCGGGGAGCCGGCGGGACTACCGCACTCCGGGGTGCTGCGGATCCTGAAGTGCACCCTCCGCAACACCCCCTGAAGCGGAGCGCGAACCCGCCCGGGGGACCAAAGCTAGGGACGGACAGTTCTTGGGGATGGTAACGCTCTGTTTTACGTCGTTTATATGGCATGCAGTGGCAGGGTTAAATAGGGATAAAGCTACGAGAAGATTGTCTTCTGTTTACCTTGGGATAACGTGCATGTTGACAGTTCCCGGGAGCTACGGTTCTTGGGTGAAAAAGTCTCTGGTAAATGTGGATAACCCCTCGCCTTGTGGAATTGCTTCCCAAAGCCCCGGACATCAGTTTTAATGTGTGCAGGCTGAGAGGAGTTTGTGCAAATGTGCCTTAGATAGTGCAGCAGCTGACAGAGCAAGCAGGTTAGTCAAGTATTTCATAAAGGATCTTACTTAGCAAGCAGTGACCATAAAAGCAGATCTGGTTGTCAGTAATTTTTCTGTATTTCTTTCTGCTTGTGGAATAATTGGCATTTCCCAGCTTAAGCCTGGAGCTGATTTAAAATGTTAATATGTAACCTCTAAAACTATGATTTACAATGGGAAAAATGCATTAGTCTTAAGTTCTTTGTTGCATATGTGACAAATTCATGCCTAATTCAGTAGGATTTGCCCAGTGCTATTAAAAACAATAGAATAATTTGTTAACTTTCATAGGATAATTTATTTTACATTTTTGTCTTCATATTTTGAATGCAGACCCAAACTAAATGTCAATAGGAAAAATAAAATACATTATTAAATTTCTTTTGAAACATGACATTTTGTATGTAGTATCTCAATTTTTTTTTTTTATACAGTGCATTTGAATTGAAAGGCTAATTGAAACTTTATGAAGAGGATGGTTCTGTGCCTGAATGCAAAGTTGTGCTTGCTCATGAGTGTAGTTCCTGGGTACACACTAGTGCAAATAATGCATCAGAAAAGAATGCCACAGGGGGGAGGCTGTGCATGGGGCTTTTGTGCCAAAGGATGCTTGCTGTCTTTGTTGTGCTTCATAGTGAAAATATATATGTGCAATGCGTCACGGGTTATGTGTTTATTGTGACAACAGCTCTCAGATTGGGCAGACTGTAATTCACATAGACCTTGTTTTTTTCCTTTTCATTTGAAACCTCTGCTAATTCATGAAAGCTGAAAGGCACACTGAATTCTTTCCTTCATACATAATCACTTTACAGGCTACAGCCGCAGTTGAAGCAAGAAGAGTTTTGTTTTGTTTTGTTTTTCTGTGAATGAACACGTTAACTTTTTTGTTATTGTTAATGTTGTTTGTGATTTTTACATTTGGTTGTGATAGCCAGTGCAGCACCACCTGGATTCCTTGAATGTCTGCAGGCTGCTTTGAGAGAGACTGGGCAGCAGCTCCATGTACAGATATTTGGCAGCATGGCTTTGTTCAAGCAGCCACTCCTCTTTGCTTCTGGATCAACAGTGCTGGGCATGGAGAAAAGCATCATGCTGTTCCCGTGCCACCAGCAAGTCCAGTTTATTTATGGGCAGAGTTGGCAGAACCTGCATATCTGTTGCACTGAATCTCCAGTACTAAAAGAGACTGGAATTAATATGAAATGTATGTGGAATTCAGATTTATTTCATTCTTGTTGGAACATTTGTGGCTCTTCTAATTGAAAAATTGAGAGCTTAGTACTACCTGAGGTATTTGTTCTGCAAACTGCAGTTTGAGATGTGAGTCATTGCTTGGGGATAAGTAAAGGTAGAATTTGGCACAGGGTTTAAAGTTACAAGGAGTGCAAAAGGAAATGTCACAATGTTGTAAATTTGCTATTCCCAAATTACAGGTTCTGTAAGCTCAGATAAAAAGAGTAGTGTTGCTGCCTTCTACAAAGAGTCCCTTGTTCAATAAGTCTCACCAAAAGGAAATTTGCAGTTCAGTAAGCCAACTATAACAAATAACTGACATAAGAATCAAGCTAGTTCTGTAGGGATTTCTACAGATCCCTACATTCATGTTTGAACATTAAAACCTGACAAACTCCTAAAGATGTAAACCAGTGAACTGAATAAAAGCTGGATTCTACAGCAAGAGCATGTGTATGTATTGTGCTAACCAGTTAAGTAAGTGCACACTTCAGTGAAGACAGTTCCCTTCCCTTGTTCAGAAACCAACTGCTGAAACTTATTTTTTACCTGCTGTATAAACACATGGGTTATGGGGGGCTTAAGTACTGAAGAATGACTGATTGGTCAGGGTTAACAGAGGACATTGGTTCAAATCTCCATAGTGTCCCAAAATCACTTATAATTAATATTAAAATCTGAAAACTAAGGTATTTGATGCTTTCCAGAATACCTAGGGAGTTATTCCTCTATGAAGCTCAAGTAAACAGAGTGTACTTGTGATGTGCAAACAGAGATGGGATGGAATGAAAATCTTTATCTCTGACTTAAAAGTTAGAGAACAGTCACACAGCAGTTCTCTTGGATCGTTGTGATGGACAGGTCTCTTTGAATACCAATTTTAAAAGTTTGTATTTCCAGTCTTATTGAGAGTGTCATTTGGAAAGACCACTGGGGAAAGTGGGGGATCTGTGATCACGAAGGGGTCAGTTGTTAATTGATTTATGCCAATAGCATGACTTTTGATTCATTAATTTTCTCCCATCAAGGTCTTCACTGGTCTTGTCACATCAGATTTCCATGTATTCCCTCTAGTAAGAAAGTTTTATAAACCATTACTGTGTTACTTCTCAAAGGAATAAGAAAAGCTGTTCAAGCCACCCATGGAAGTTTTTGAAGAGAGGTGATCGGGAAATGTCCCATCATACACACACACACAAGCAAAAGTCTGAAATAAATGATATATCATGGTAGCTTTAATTGGTGTTTGTCTGTTAATTCTCTTGTGTACCCATGTGGCCCGTTTTCTTTTGAGACTCAGTGGAAGAAGCTGAGTTGTATATAATACCCAGGACTGAGCCAGTTTGGCTTTTCCGAGGCTTAAAACAATCCAAGAAGAAGAGAAAACCCATTTTTCATTTCCTGAGTCTGGGTGGGTGATCTGCTCCCTTGGGGTAATGGACCATCTTTGGAAAAGCCAACCTTTTGGGAACCTTGGGAACCAGCCTTTGGGAAAAACAACCTGGGTGTTTGAGAGGGCTGTAAGCTGCGGTGCTGAGGAATAGTGAGGGCGAGGTTTCTTTATGTGTGCATTGCTCAAGGAGCATATTTTGCCAATAACACACATACATTTGCTTTGCAAATTGGACACTGCTCATAATCTCTTGCAATTTCATGTCTCTTCAGGGGGTTTATGGGGTAAGGTGTTTTTTTTTTATTTTATGGTTTTTACAAGTTGAATGAAACTCGTAGTTGCACTTGTAGTTGTATGTTGTATTTACAATGTTTTCGTGCTACAGATGTTTGGGTGGAGGCTGGGAAAAGAGAGGAGAGGGGGCAGTTTATGAACTAGAAGAGCAGTAACCATACTCTTGATGCTCTGCAAAGGTTGTCTGTCATTTTGGATATGCTGTTGCTGAGGAAAGTTGTCAAGGCAGTCTGAAGATTGCATGCAGCAGAAATACTCCAGAGTTTGCTTCTTTTCAGGTCTTTAAACTTTCAATAACTGGAACTGCAACAACTGAGAAAGCAAAAAATACACCCCATTAGTCAAGAGGCCTAAATGAATAAATATGATTTTACATACAATCTAAGTTTAATTTACTTCCCCAGACCATCAGAAAGATGTCAGAATGTGAACTTTATGGAAGCTAAAAAAAATCTTCATTAAATGACCCCCATTCCAGAAATGGACATTAAAATGTCAGATTATAACCTCCCTTATAATTTATAGAGCACTTGAATGCTGGTAATATTTTCCAAATCCCTATGAAGAATTTGTGATGATTTGTCCATGTCATGTCTTGAGTTTAGGACAATTAGAACTAATTACTTATTACCGTAGGAGAAGAAAAATTGAAGATACTTTATTTACAAATTATGTAAGTTGACATGGGCTGCTGATATTTCTCAAGACTTTTTCAGAAAGTCAGAGTCATCATTATTTTTGTAAGTTCTTACTTAGAAACTAGGGACCTCACATTTCTGGGTGCTTTCTGCCAAGTAACAAGTTATAGGATGAGAGGAAATAGCCTCAAGTTGTGCCAGGCAAGATAGATAGGATAGATTTAGGTTGGATATCAGGAAAAAAGTCTTCACTGAAAGGGCTGTCAAGCCTTGGAACAGGCTGCCCAGGGAATTGGGGGAGTCACCATCCCTGGAGAGATTTAAAAGACACATAGATGTGATGCTTAGGAACATGTTTTAGTGGTGGGCTTGTACTGGGTTAACAGTTGGACTAGAGGATTTAAAGGGTCTTTTCCAGCCTAAATGATGCTGTGATTCAAGGAGGTGCTCCTGAGCCTACATATGCTTTTCTTATCCTCATCTCTGAAAAGTTCCACCGCTTATATGAAGGTGGAATCATTCAGGACAAAAACTTGAAGAACAGAAGCCTCAGACAAGTGCATATAAACTCAAGTTTTTCATGTAAATATATATCAACGTAGAGGATTAGTGGTGGACTTGGCAGTATTGGGTGAAGCACTGGTCTACATGATCTTAGCAGTCCTTTCCAACCTCAATTACTCTGATTCTATCCCATGAGTCCATGAATAGATCTGATGTAAGAAACATCAACCGTAATGTATAAATTAAATCTACATTACCTACATGATTTTTTTCCACAATGTATATTTACAAAACTGAGTATAGCCAAGCCGTACTTTCTTAGGTCAGAGTAGTTGTATTTTATGCAGTGATTGGGATTTAATGAGTTCTGTCAGGGTAAGAAGGACAAATGGAATAGCTTGGTGTTCGGACCTTTAAAGTTTGCTCAGTGTTCTTAAATTATATTAATGGCACTAAAGTCATATGTTATATTTTCACAACATATATGTGAACTATATAGAGCTTTTACTGTAACTGGTAATCTGGACATCTTGGTATAAGTTTGACTTTTCATGATGGATTTACTGAAAACAGAAAACTGGAGAAGAATTTAGTTTCTATTTTGTTAATAGACTTTCTGTGTTTTTGGTTTTTTTTAAATAAAATTCTCAAGGTCTTGGTGCTTCTCATTCTACTTGCATCTTCCTTTTCAGCAAAATCTTGTTTTCAAAGTTCCTGTATCTCCACTACTAATTGGTGACTTCTGTCTAGCCAGTGGAAAGATGTAATAATTCTTTCTCATCTGCTTAAGCAAACATAATTTTTGATGGACAAAGTAGGATATGGTCTGTTATTCCTTTCTAAGTACTTGAACTTTATTTATTTTTTTCCTTTGGCAGTTTACATAAATTGACTTGGGCTATTTAGTTTAACTTCTGGGAAGGAAGTGGGGCTCTAATGAATTAGTTCACTGTACACTGTAATGGAACCTTTCTCCAATAAGAAAAGTAAGCTTCTTGCCAGCCATTCAGGATTCCCCCTTGTTCTGGTGGCAGAACAAGAATAACCCCTTGAGCAAAATGTAAGTGTTTCAGGATGATCTGAATTTACAGCATTAGAAAGCTGCCAAAAAGCAGCTTCTAGCTGAGGCTAAATTTGCCTAAATTGAAAACTTTGCAAAGCTCATAATTGACTTTTTTCTTTATATGTTTCTCTGCTTCCCATGACTTCATTGTCATATGCCTGTGGTGACTTCTTGGTATTTACCCATGGTGACAATAATTATGAGTCTGAAGTATTTATGGTCATCAAAAGATACTGGGACAAGTATTTTAACTGATTATTGGAGAAAGAAATTTCTGTAGCTTTGGGCGGGTAGAATGATGTTCCTGGATGTTTGATTTTTATTTTTCTTCAGGCCTCTTCTCCACCCACTGATTTGGGAGTTAGGTTGTTAGCAGCAGTAGTTCATTGGGTTCAGATATTGAAGACTTTAGTATTTTGGGTGTTTTACTGTTGTTGCAGTGTTATGAATACAGCTGCAAGATGTATGGTGGCATCACAAAAGTAGTCCAAGTCTGATTAAACCGGTAGCTGCCCTTTCCAAAATAAATTCTGTTCCTTCTCGATGTTCAATGGGATTAGGCTAAGTGAATTCTGTTTGTTCTATGCTTGAGAGTACCATTTATTTCCATCTTATCTCTGCAGGGTGGAAAGGGTTAGTACTGTGCTGAGAGCAACTTGCTTCTCTCAGATGGGAGCTTTTTCCTGGAAACAACCAAGTTCCCATCTTCTTGTTCAAACAAGACTACCAAGAAATAAGAAAACTTGTAACAACTTACTTGTAACAACTTACACAATGGCACAAGTGGCACAAAATAACTAAATAAAACTAATGACATCAGCAAGCAGGCTCTTCCAATCTAAGCAAAATCGTTGGAGTGCATTTTGCTGTTAAAAATGTGTCATTACTTCAGAACATTAAATAAACCACTACCTGTTTAAAACCTAGAATTTGCACATTTGAAGTCTGTCCCTTAGAGAGCATTTAAGCTGCACCTGTGAATGCTTCCTTGTAGGAGCAGGAGCAGAAGCTTGCATTCAAACAGTCTGTGTGCACCTATAGTTTACTTATAGTTAGTATGTGAGTCTGCATATTTTATAGCCCGCTGTCATGTTTTGTGTAATCTTTGCCCCCAAATTATAAAAATTTAACAGGCTAAACCTAAAATAGAGGTTGGCCAGTGTCTGTTCCTAGACAGGTGGGCTGGGTTTTGAGGTTTTTAATTATGAAAAAAATCCCAGAAAGTTTTTTTACCAATTTGTCTCAGAGACAATAACCATCTTTGGAGATTGAAAATCCTATTGAAAAGCAAATTACTGAAATAAAAAATACCAAAGACTTGGTATTCTAGAAAACAGTGACATTTTTTAAATAGCCCTCTTGAATAAATGCTCCTCCCAATCTTCTGGACTACATACAAGTCCTTAGGGAGTGGTGGTTATCCCCTCTGATACCAGTCTTAGCTTTTATTTAATATTCTTGAGGTTTCCTCATTGCAAGTGTAAACTATGTATGTTCAGTGTTTTGTTTTAGCTCTGACCTGTCTCCCTAATCCACACATGCACAGCTTTTGGTTTGGGGCTTTTGGTTTGTTTCAGGAAAATCTTCATCTGTAAAAGCACAATTCAGTTTATCATTTTATGTTCAGAATTGAGGGATTTGTTCCCCTAGGTTGTCAGCTTTGGGGATTTCGATCTAAAATGCAGAATGGGTTTGTTCCAAACCACCATGTATGCACATAAAAGAGAGTGAAGTAAGTTGTTTGCATTGCTATGGACTAAGAATCTATCAGGTAGTCTTTGCTGACACTGCGTGGGAAGAAATAGCTCTGGGCTATTCTTAGCAGTTGCCGATCCTCTGCGCTGCTGCTGGGTATGTGAATGAAGACACAGTGCCAGCATGAGGTCATGCTCTTATGGGGCAGAAAGCAGCAATTTGGTGATGTAATAAAAGGGTACATTAGAGAAACAATTGGGGTTGAAGGCCTGGTTTGAGGAGGTAGAGCTATAGAAGATGGTGGGAGATAAAGCTTGGGCTTGTCTTTTATTCAAGATTGAATTTCTTAAGCAGGCAGAAAATTGTAATTTTTGTCTACCTTTATAATCATCATGACCTCCTAATTAGGTAAGACTTTATAGAATACTCTAGAACATACCAAGCATTCTGAGCTGTTGATAGGTTACCTGGTAGCAGCGATTTATGGCAGTGGCCATTCCAGGCTTTGCTCAAGCAGCATGACTGTAATCAAGCTGGTCCAAGGGAGCTCCAAGGGAGCTTCTAGCAGCTGTAGGTGACTGGAGTACAATGATTCGTATGCCCATGTTCCATCCTAGGAAACAGAGCTAACACAACTCCACACATCTTGAAGTTTCCTTGAAATCAAGAGATTTAACAAGGAAAAAAAACATTTTAAGTTCTCTGGTTCCATATGCTTTGCATTTTTTTTGGTGTAAAGCTGGGCAAACAGGACCATCGAACCTGTGCCATAGAAGCATTAGCTTTTATGACTGTGGGAATTTAGTCTCTTCTAATGATATAATCCTAGTAAATTTTCCTGTATGTTTTTATTTGCAAGAGACAGGATAGATTAGTTTCTGAAGCCAAGTAGTCTTTGACTCATTGTTTGCAGGCATGAATTGCACCAACAGTATAACCATCTCTCAGAAAAGCAGGAAGTTTCATATAAAGGAGAGGCTACAAGTAAAGTTGGCCAAGAAACAAAAATTGTGTTGTGAAAAATTTCAAGGTTGCATTGCTTGTTTTCATTCTGTATTGTGGCTTGGGAACAAAGTCAGACTGGAGTAGTCAATAGCTCTGGATCTCATAGTCAAGGCCATGTCTGAGGCTGTGGTTTGAACATTGTGTTTTTGAGTCCTAAATGCAATACCAGTAGTTACTATGGGTAGTACCTCTTCAAAAATGCTGTTATATACATATTTCTGAAAAAAAAAAGAACTCTTCAAAACTGATATATATACATGAAAAACTTGAGTTGCTATACATCTGTCTGAGGTTTATGTTCCCCAAGTCTTCATCTTGAATGATGTGCAACATTCATGTAAGTGCTAGAACTTGTCAGAGAGATGAGGATAGGAAAGACATGTAAGCTCAGAGAATGTCTGGAGTATCTCCTTGAATCACAGCATCATTTAGGCTGGAAAAGACCCTTAAGATTCTCTAGTCCAACTGTTAACCCAGCACAAGCCACTAAAATATGTTCCTAAGCATCACATCTACATATTTTTTAAATACATTCAGGGGATGATCACTCTACCACTTCCCTGGGCAGCCTGTTCCAAGGCTTGACAACCCTTTCAATGGAGATTTTTTTTTCCTGATACCCAGTATAAACCTTCCCTGGAACAACTTGAGGCCATTTCCTTTTGTCTTACTGCTTGTTAGCTGGCAGAAGAGGCCAACCCCCACCTTGCTGGAATGTCCTTTTCAGGTAATTGTAGAGCGTGATAAGACCCCCCTGAGCCTCCATTTCTCTAGACTAAACCACCCCAGCTCCCTCAGCTGCTCCTCATAAGACTTGTGCCAGACCCTTCCCCAGCTCCATTGCCCCTCTCTGGACATGCTCCAGAACCCCAGTGTCTTTTCCGCTAGCAGGTTTCCAGCCCCTTTTCCCCCCAGCCTGTAGTGCCACATGGGGTTGCTCTGACTGAAATACTGAACCCAGCACTTCCCCTTATTGAGCCTTATATAATTGGCTCAAAGCCAAGTATTAAAATCCTTCTCTAATTACAGAAGTGTCCATACACTTCTTGGGAACTCCATGTCTATGTGCCATTACAGAGCAGACTTGCAATGCATTTTCTATCCTCCAGCATCAGCTATGACTCGTTTTCTGCCAAGGCTTTCCTAATGCTGTGTTGACAGAGGTGTCCTCCCCTTTTGTCTGTGCTGTTCAGCTGAAACCCAGCATCATCTCTCTCCAGTGATGTCACTCAGACCTTGCACAATGTGCAAAAAAGGAAAGGAAAGCCTTGGTGTTTTTTCCTGCCTGCTTTGTAAAGGCACAAACTCATGCAGGGTAGACTGCTGCATAGCTTTGCATTTTAATGGCTTTTTAAATCACCTGTAGCTCTCACTAATGACCCTCATGTTCATACAGTAATGCAGATTAATTTGGGACCCCCAAAACTCTCAGTGGGGGGTATATTGGCAGAGTTAGAAATGGAAAGTCCCTATCAGTTATCAGTAGTTAATCACTAGTGATTCTTTTCATTGCATTTATTTAGATGTGCAAAGACTCCTTATTCAATTCTCACCTCTGCTTCTTACCATCTCTGTAACCACATTATGATTTATCTCTTCCAGTTCCATTTTTCTTTTTAGGAACACTGTAACAGTTGATTGGTTTGAGGGGGGAGGGTTTAGCTTGTTTGTTTGTTTGAAAAGGTGTTTTTACTCACTTTCCAGGTTTACAGAAGTATTTTTTGAGAGCTCAGAATTTAGTAGTGTTTTGCACCTTTCTTTTACACAGCTTTATTTTCTTAGTAAAAACACGTCTCTGCCATGTAGAGTTTTAGTTTACTGCTTCTTCTGTTGCTGGCAAAAACACTTTAAAATCGGTGTGTGGCATAGCTTCTTTCTGTCTGAATAGTGAAAATAAAGTGCCCTGCCACTAATGGCAAAGTGAAACAAATTAACAAATCCCATTTGTAATAGAAAAAACAGGAGAGGAAAGAAAAGCTGTTTGGTATTCTTCTTAAGTAATCTTAGAATTTTATTATAAAGCATAAAAAGTGTACAGTATTCAAGTTAAATCTCCTTTCCTGGGCAAGGTTGAGTACCTCTTAAAGCTGATTTTGAGGCACACCTTGTAATCTTATTGGAAAATCTGGTGATGACATAGTGTGTTTTTAAAGGCACAAAAGGCAGGAAGAATTATTTCTTGTTTGGAAAAAAGAAAAAAAAGAGGGGAAAAATCCCTAATTCCAGGACTGGGTTTTGGGATTGGCAGTTAAAGCACAGACACTCTTTTTTTTCCTGTAATCTGAGCAAGTAACTGTCCAACACAATAATTATGGAAAAATAATCCCTCTGTAGCATTTTTATAGTGCTTTTCATTGTACCTGCATGCTCAGCCAAAGTGAATTGGGAAGCCATGTGTTAGGTGGGACAGCCACTATCTGTCCCCTCTGCAGGGTCACATTGCTCTGCTCTGAAGACAGAAAGGTGAAGATAACTGCAGTATACTGCAAGAAAGCTGCAGCTTTCCTTGTAAATTGGGCTATACATGAGTTACTGAAGGCCTCATCCATTATCTGTGCAGAGGGATAGCCTGGCTGATTGCTGCCCTAGAATAAGATTAGATGCACAATTGAAGGAAAACCAGCTCTGTGGAAGCTGCATATTTTTCTATCTTCTTGCCTTAATGAGTGTTCATCAGTCTGAGGGCCATGATCAGGGCGTATAAGCTGCAAGCTCTATTTTGGCTTTCTCTTTTAAGAAAGCAAGTGGTACACCCTCCAAAACCAGCACAAGCGTGTACCAACTGTGAAGCTGATACAAATCCAAATTCTTGGCTGTGCTTGAACAAAGTGCTGTCTGTTTGAAAACCTGTTTAACATCCCCTCTGAGACGCCAGAGTGCTTTATTGCTATTTCATCTCTGAGATAAATACCCTGATTGTGATAAGGTTACTTTCATAATAAGGAGGCAGGATGTAATTATAACATATATGATGTTTGTCTTGCTTTAATCCCTCTTGTTGCAGAGAGTTTAGGCTTGCCCCACCTGTGATCACTGCAAATAGCTGCAGTTGTTGGAGCATGGTTGTAATTTTGTGGAGTAGGCTGGAAAAGTGTAGTTTAACCTGATGCACTTTTTATTATATGCATATGCCTGCGCAGTTCCCAGCATAGAATTTGGCCCTTGTCGAAAATACCTTTTGGCATACATCAGTTCAAACTAAGCCAGTAGAAACTAGCCCTTAGCTTTGGCTGAACAGTAACTCAGTCTTGTCTGGGCTCTGTTTTTTGGTGAAGTGGCAGGAAAAATCTCATTTCTTTTTTAAGCCAACTCATAAAAAAATATTTCTTGCTTTACCATGATTTTTTTTAAACAACTGAAAAGTTTGTACTTAAACAGTTATGGTTTTAGAGTAGGTTTACAACTAAATAATAAATATTTGATGAATGAAAGCATGTCCATAAATGTTACTGTTATAGTGGACTATGTACTTGGGAACCAGAGGAGTCATGTAGACAAAATAATAAATAAAGACATTAATTCAACTTTTTCAAGTTTCTCTTTATTAAAAACACAAAATTTAAACCTTCTGCTCCAATGGTACCAAGTTTGTCTATTGCCAGTCTGTGACTTCATGTTGTGAAAATGGAGCTCTTGAGACTGGAGAGTTATCAGCAAAGAAATTTGCATCCAGGAGTACTGTATATCTCATTTGTTAAAATGTTTTATCTGCTGTGCTCACACTGAAACTGGATTTTAAGATATTTTTTCTGTCTTAGCAGTCTGCAAAGGCACACAGACCCCCCTATATTTTACTAGACAGGCTGTATTAATAAACTAAATCAAGTTTCAATAGATTCAATAAACTAACCATACAGAAAAAAATTTGGACAATTATTTTTCAGTCAGTTATCCAATGTGTCTGGAAAGTCGCACATAGACACATATTTTTGGTTTTTTTAGCAAAAAAAAAGGCGTTAATATTTTGTTATGTGGTCAATGGCATTTAAATTAAAGTATGTGTTTTGCACATAGGATTATATGTTTTAAGAAAGGAGTCTCAGATATTGCAGGAAATTAATTAGGCCATACTTATTTGGCTTACTTGGTTTACTGATTGCATTGACAAGGAATTAATCTTCCTTATTCCGTATCTAAACACCTAGAAACACTTGTTTCTCAAGTTTTCATGTCAGCTGTTTATTCTTATCAGAACAGCTCTGTCTCTGACAATGGATATTAACTTGAATGAGTAGCTTCAAAGTTCATGTAGTTTTCTCCCTATTTTGCTCCATGGTGGTCCTGAAACCACTATTATGCTGCAGATCAGCAACTTTTATTTTCCCTTGTCCTTTGACACTTTTACTGAATCTATCACTCTCTTTTTCTTCTGCTGTCTTTGATATCCAGTTGAAGATGGGAGGGGTGTTTGTGTGCCAAGAACAATTACATTCCTTTTATTTTTACTCCTTTAACAACTTTTCATTCTGAGTCTTCGCACTTCATGAATACTGTCTAGAAGGGGATCTGTTGCAGGTCTACAGCCCTGTGCATGTCAGTACCTTCCCAAAATCTTCAAACTTTTTCCCTTTCCTGCAGTATGTGGTAACATTTTCTAGGCCTCCATGTCTGCTCTTTCAGAGTGCAGAACTAGAACTGCATAAAGTCCAGTTGCTATCTTCTTATAAATGCAAGAAAAGTTTTATTGTGTTAGTGCTGAATGAGCTTGCTCTCATTTCACATCCAAGTAAAACTTGCTGTGTTTGTTTTTATAACAAAAAAAAAAACAAAAAAAAACCTTTCAGATTTTGTCTTGTTCTTTTCTTTCTCCTTAGAAACTCCTCCTTTATTTATCCCTACCAGCCTCTCCCACCCTTTAATCAGTTTTCCCCTGCCTTCCAGCACCTTCCTGGGCTGCTTTTCAACTTACTGTTTATATCATATCTGTAGCTCTCCTTTCCATTTATGCTTTTTTTCTCACATTGCCTTCATGGCAAAAACTGTCAGGAGCAGTTGATATGAAATAGAAATATAGGTCTGACCTTTGAAATTAATTAAATTAATTAATGCCACTAATCTACACATTATCACTATAGTGCTGCAATTGTGCTGCACCAGGCTTGTTAATACTGGTATATGTGCAAACTGTGATTAGTGCCTTGCAGCAGCCATCATTCTAAGTGACCTCTTGAAAACTAGCTGTTTATATGATACAGGATCTCATCTTCGAATCCATGGCTGAAATCAGCAAAATAAATATTAAAAAGGTATTTTAGTACATATTTTCCCAATACAGCTGTTCACTATTAGAAGTTTGTCTCATTAGGTAAAAAGAGAGATGGTTTGCATTATGATTGCAGGTTGGGAAGAAGTAATCTGAGACAGTGCATGTCACCAAAACTTTGGATGAAAGCCAAACCTTTCATCAAATTCTTTTGATATGATGATGCACGCTATCACAGCGGACCAATTAACATATGTAGCCTTTTGTTGTATGCAGAAAATAAATTTATTTAGTTCCCTTTACATTTTCTAATATGGCATGCTGAACATGCCACAAATCATTGTTTAACAGCAGTACTACCGAGCTGCATTTTGTGCCCTCCATATAACTCTTAGCAGGTGACTTCTGTCTTGTTTAGAGGTGCACTGCTCTGCAAGAGGCCTGTGCTCAACATGCTGAAAAATACACTAATGCTGGCATTCAAGCTGAGCTGACCAAGTCCCTTGAAAAGACTCTTCTTCTCAATACCAACTGCCAAAGTTTCATAGGAAAGAGTAGTAACTTAAGCAATGATCTATAAAGCAAAGATGTGAAAAGGATATAAAGGTCTTTGCTGGTAGATATGTAAGTAGGCACAATTTTTGCAATTGTTGGTACAGAATGATGTGTCTTCAATCTGTGACACTTGTAGTGTTGGATACATTTCTATTTGCTTCTGGAAAAGAAAATCTTCCTCTTCTGGGAAACTATTCATTGCAAAAATGAATATGCAGAGGGAGAATATTTATAGAAGGTGAGAAAATACCTTGGGTTTCATGAGGAGTGAATAATGAATAATTCAGTCAAGTGTAAATGACTTAAAGGGAAAATGTCTGTGAAATGATAAGCTACCTAGTAAATTTTTTTTCTGTTAGGCAGTAAATCAGCAAGATACATGCCAAAGATGAACTCGCACTTCAAAATTATTCTAAATCAGGATCTTAAAAATTTGGCCTTGTGAATTGTGAACGGAGTTTATTCAATCTGTGCATATAGTTCTAGACTGTAGATAAAAGAAAATCTTATTCCCTCACCACAGTGCGTTTGTTCTGTTTTACTTCTGCTTTAATACATTGTCATCACTCTTAATCTGGAGAAGTAATTTTTGAAATCGTGGTTTAAAATTAGGTATTTTACAATTTCACATATCATCATAAATCATGAATGTTTGGGTTTGTATTTCATTGCAGCGGAAAACAGATGTGCCACTTCAAATGCAGTAACATGTACAAAGTGTCTTGCTTTGGGTCCAGAGTGTGGATGGTGTGCTCAAGAGGTATGGCATTTTGCTTAATTACATTTGACTTTATATTTCAGCTGCTTCTGATCTTTATAAAGATAAAGACCTTTAAACTGAGAAAATTATAGTGAGAAATAGCAAGAAAATCTTTAAATGATCCCTAGAGACAGAACCTGAGAAATCATGTGAAATATATTTTGTTTCCAAAGGAGAAAATGCAATCTTTTATTTGGAAAATTGCAGTAATTTTAAATAAAGTGAGACCTTTTTAATGCATTCCATCTGCTTTGTAGACAGCTTTGGCAGACTTACAGTAGCTTTGAGAGTTTAACATGTTTTGGCTTCAAAAGCAAAATTACTTATCAATACTTTGTATTAAGTCCTCATCATATATGAAAACAAGTCTATACATATATGTCTGCTACATTTAGCAAAAAGCTGTACTAACAGTGGAGTTGACTTCGACTTCACCTTATATTATGATTCTATCACAAATGGAAAAAATGATGCTTTTCTCATTTTGACACTGGAAACAGTTCTGAGACTCAGCACAGAAGATAGATCTTAGGTAGCAAGAATTATTCTGAAATTATTGTTACTCTGCAAACTGTAAGAATATGGGAATTTCTGAATAAAATTCAGAAAAAAAATAACCTTGTTGGTAGCATGATTGACTAATCAGAGGAGCAAGCTTTAGAAGAATATCACTGACAATCGCAAGCTCGTGTGCTCTTTAAGCTCACGTGGAAATTACTCATCGTAGCTTTCAGGTTAGCAGAGAAGGTAGATAAGTTCCTGGGGTGTGTCTGGCAGAGATAAGAAGTGTAAGGCACTGGCAATATCTGAGATATTATGTCTTAAATCATTAACTTAGTCTGCCAAAGGTACAAGGCTAAGTAATGCAAGGATGGTTAGAGGCACGCAGGGCCTGTTTTCCCAGAGGAAGCTTAGCATGTGTAGATGGCACCATGGATTACAGTGTGGAGGGGTTCATTATTCTGGCCTCGTGTCCTGTCTTACAAAGGGCAAAGCTTTATCCTCCTCCACCTGCATTCATTACAGAACAGCCCTTGCTAACTTTCCAGTGCTATGGAGCTGCAGTAGGTCCCCTTCTAAGCAGGCACATGGCCATACTGGGTTCACTTCTGCTCTGCTTGTCTTGCTTCACTTCTCAAGTCAGTCCTGAGAGCTGTCCATGGACCCCAGGGCTTTGTCAAACCCTCTTAAAGAGCTGGTTCACCTACACACCATTGATGGTTATGGAACAGCATAAGCCATATTATTACAGATGGAAATATTGCAGTGCAGCTTAGCCTGCCTGCTTCATGAGAAAAATCTTTTTAATAAGATGATGAGCCCTGAAGAACTCTTGAGATGCTTTGAATTTATACCCACACACAGTGGACCTCAGAAAACACTACAAATCTGTAAGTCATTACTGGTAATGAGATTAGCTAAATTCTTTACACATTTAAAAATCTAGCTTTTTGAAAAGTATACACTAATAAAGTATATAAATAGCAGTAACTTAAAAAGTAGTCTCTGTTGTTTTTCATAAAGAAGGTTATAGAAAAAATATATCAGAAGTAGACTACAAAAATAAGCTTTAAAATTTGAAAAATAAGATACCGGACTGTCATAGTTCATTCTTCAGGGACTTTGTCTAGTCTTTACAGGGTCTGGATGACTATTTATTATCTAATACACAGTTGACTGTATTTTAGATTGCTTATTTTCCCCATTTGCATCTGAAAGATCAGAGATTGTCCTTTGTTTGGTTGGTCTCCAGCTTTGACTCAGATGGACCAATACTTTGAAAGACTACAAAAGATCTTCTCTTTTTCTTTTTTTCTTTTTTTCTTTTTTTTTTTCCCCTGCATGTTCAGAATTGTATTAATCATCAGATTAGTGGTCAGGAAGGAATTTTGCGTTGGATCATTTTGGCACAATTTTGGGCAACTTTTCTTTTTCAATGCAGCAAAGGATGGTCTCCTTCTGACATCATCCTTCTAATAATCACTTTTCTGTTGCTACAAGGGCTTTTTTATGTTGGTAGCATCTTAAACTGTCCACTTCTCTAATAATACATTGTTTCCTCTTTCTGGGAATTGAAATTACGTAGTTCATCAGGTCTTTGTTTTTAGTGTAGTAGGATAGACAAATTCAGGTTGGCTAAATCTAGAGCTGACCTCTGGTGTTCCTACTAAATATCAGCCTGAGTAATGATACCAGTGGATTCTTCTGAAAGCTAACCTGTTTTGATGTTGTGGGAATGATGCTTTCTTGCTAAAATGAGCTCATAGCATGGCACAGAACTCTTTTTAGTGACATAATAACAGTGTGTAATTTCATTTTTCTCCAAAGTCAGCTTGTTCTGATTGTGCAAGATCCTATTTCTCATTTTAAAAAAATTTCTGTGTAGAAAAGGGTCAATGTGGCAACTAGGTTTAACTTCTGATTTAAATATTGCATCATTGCCATTATTAAAAACATATGACTTCATGAACTTGTTCTATGATTTATGCAATTAGAGTAGTATATTTTATTGTTTCAAAGACTAATATTTTGGTTTTCTTCATATTTTCAAGCTAGTACAGGATTTTTTTCAGCTCAGATTGTTTTGTACTTTTTGTTTGTTATTAAACAGGATTTCATGGCTGGCACAACACAGAAGGGACGCTGTGACACTGTTTTCAACTTAATGAAAAGAGGCTGCCAATCAGATTTGGTTGAAAACCCCACGGTTCATGTCACAATACCTAGTGACCATGAAACAAATACACAAGTGACACCAGGAAAAGTTTCAGTCCAACTACGTCCAGGTTGGGTCATCTCTAACACATTGATATTGTAATAAATTTAAAATTGAAAACAATACTTTTAAGTACAGATTTTTTGTGAAGAGGCATCTGGAAAAATTGTTTGGAAGAATGATGCTATAGCATTGTATTGTAGAACTATGATAGTGTTGCTCCCATATTCTAGTATCATCTTCCTAAGAATTGTTTCTGTCAAATACAGCTGAAGGTTGGAATAATGCAAAATAAGTGGAAAGGGAATTTTAGGTAGTCTTTACTGTTTTCTTATGTGATTTCTTGGTTCTTTAGCCACTTAAACTAACAGTTTTGCCTTACATGTGTATAAACTATTCCTTCTGAAAGTAAATAGAGTTATAATTCCTAAATTCATAATTTGATAAACTTCTTGATTATTTCTTTACTTTCAAGTGCATTGACTAGACAATTAGAAAAATACCAAAACTATTATATAAGAAAAGACTATATTCCTAAAGAAGACTTAGGTGTTCACTGCCTGAATTTTTTTATAACTAATATATCTCCATTTGCTCTCAGCTCAAATCTAGTTAAATCAGTGTTCATTCTCTGTCTCTAAAAAAGCTGTAGTCAACAGCAGAAGTGAAGGTGATATAAAGGGATGCAGGGTTATCTTTAACTCAATAACATTTATTTTATTTATTTATTTTGCAACGAATAATTGCAGAAAAAAAATATTTAAGATGGATCAATCTTTGACAGGAAAACATTAAATGTTTAAGAGAAGTATTTTGGTGATCTTCACTGTAGAAATGATAATTTTCTGTCAATTACAAGGGAAAAAAGGAAGGATCTGCATAAGTGTAAAGCACAAAGGAGCTCTGTTTTTCACTCTTTATAGTAATAAAACAGTCAAGGTAACATCAGCACTTCTCCTTTCCTTACTCTCCTTCCAAAAAGGTGACTGCTACTCTGCTTTGAGAAATGGTTTCAGGAACTGAGCTACCTCTAAGCTGTGTCTATATTCACATTTATTTCCAAAGGCATACTGGATTAATAGGGAAAAAAGTTAGCTTTCTAAAATTTGGTTTCATTAACCTATTTTGCAGTAAATAATGAAATTAAGTCTAGAGTTCCTTATGCTTTGTAGAAGTTTTTGCATCAGGGGGGCAGAAGAATGAAATTTCAGAAGAATGAAATCCAGAAGTAAAACTTTATTATATATATATAGACCAGTATAGTTTTTCCTCAAAACAGACATTTGATACAGTATAATTATGCAGATAAAGATGCCATTGTTTTGTTACTGGGGGGTTTTGTCACTGTTTACATATACTCATCATTTAGGATTTATGTGGGAAAAAATAAAAGCTGCACTCAGTATCTCACTACATGCAAACTGGAGACCTGCAAGGGTCGTTTACAAAAGTAATTCAATTTATATTGGCAAAGAGGAAACATAAATTACAGCACATTGAAATTGTTTTTCTCATGCAAGACCTAATACAGACAAATCCTGACATTTTCAGATGGATTATGTTCAAAGACCATTGGAAGAAAGTACTTTGCATATTTAAATTTTCTGAGTCAGATCTCTGTACTGGATGTACCTTTTGATAGTTTTTATTGAAAACCTGCATAGTTCATCTGTAACATCTTCCTTCCTCCTGTCCTTTGCTGGATCTTCATTGCACAATACTGGATTAGATTTTCCACTCATCACATGAAGATCCTAAACTCATTTCTGCTGTGAGCTCACACTTGGGATGACAAAAAATGATGGCTAATTTTAAATTGTGCATTACTGTACCCACTCTGCCCATATAAATCACTTCAGCCATTTTGCTGACATTATAGAATATTAGACAAGCAAAAATATGAGGACTAGTTTTAGCAGCTTCCAAAGCATTAACCATCCTGAAATAAGAATTATGTTTTGTATATGCCAAAAGATGGAATTTTTTAATATTAAAACATTTTAAATATATATATCTATATATATATATATAGATATATATATATTTTTTGATCCTATGGAGTTTTCTCATCAAATCTTTGGAAGTTTGGGATAAATTTCTATCATTATTTATGTGAGTTTTTCAGGCTGTGCTGTCCTTGTGGTGTGTATATAGTTTTAGATTCTGTCATATGACAAACTATTTGCAGGATACATTTGCATACTTTGAAGTGACAACCTTGAAGTGACTGACCCCAATTTGTATGCAGATCTGTGTCCTTTGTGAGCCACAACTGCTTTTTGTTATAATGCCAGAGGGATTGCATAACCATGATTTTAAAATAAAATGGGGAGAAATCAGATTTTTACAATGAATTGCACAGTGCTCCTGCAAGGACAAAACCCCAAGATGTTCTAAACAACATACCTTCATGGATTATTTTTGAATGCTTCTTCAAGGTTTCATTTACTCTTGAGAGATTTTCTTGTTTGTTTGTTTTTCTCTTTGCTGACACAAACAACTTTGCACTGAGGTTGCTGCAAAAATAAATGTATTTTTAAGCATGTCCATCCAAAAATAGTAAATAAACTTATTTGTTTCTTTTTTTAATCAGGAAGTGAAGCAAACTTTATTGTAAAAGTTCGTCCTTTAGAGAAATACCCTGTGGATCTTTACTATTTAGTTGATGTCTCAGCCTCTATGCACAACAATATAGAAAAATTAAATTCAGTTGGATTTGCTTTGTCTAAAAAGATGGAGAATATTTCTCTTGATTTTCGACTTGGATTTGGATCCTATGTGGATAAAACTGTGTCACCCTATATTAGCATTCATCCAGGTAGAATCCATAACCAGTGCAGGTATGTAGTCTTTTTGCATTTACTGTAGCACTGAGACATGTATTTAATGACAGAAATATGCATTATACATATTTATTTTTAAAATTCTTCAGAATTTATCTTTGTTTCCTTTTACCATGGTTCTTTGACAAAGTTCCTAAGGAAATGCTGCAAATTGTTTTACAGTGATTACTTCTGAAATACCTGGTGAGTGATTTCAGAAAAACTGTTTCTGTATCAGAAAAAAATGTGCTGTATTTTCTTTAGCATAACAAGCCAAAACCCATGCTGCTTTGGGATATTTGGTTATGTTTTGTATTTCATTTTAAAGTCAACTGTTGTAGTTTTCGTTACTTTGGATATGTTACCTAGATTCATCACAAAGTTTTTACTTTCTGACCTAGGTACTTTCTAGTGTATGGTCATGTATTCATTGACTCTTTCATGAAAATTCTACTTTTGTCAACAGATGTGGTTTCTTTCAGCTCATTTAATGAAGCAATCCTCTGATATACTTCTACAGTTCTAATGTGGAGGAACTCCTCTTTCAAATACAAAAGATGTTCTAGCCTGCATTTCTTTGTTCATGCCATGCCTTATATACCTTGGGTTCAACACTTGTATAAAATGAGGGATCACTTCCAAAAGCCTCTGGAGAACAAGATTATACACAACAAATCCAGAGCTGTATAAATTATAGTAGTGGGAAAAGTGAATATTAATTCTTCATACTTTCTTGCTTGCCCTTCCTGGGAAGACATGATCCAAAGTTCTGTGAAGTCCCTAAGTACCTTCTGTGATTTCAGTGGGTTTTGAATTGGTTCCTAGTAGTGGAATTCATTCTAGAGATGTGACTATCTATGGATAAAGCAGTCATCTAGACCATCTATATATAGGGAGTGGATATTGATTAGCATTTCTAGGTCACAGTGCATTTTGTGAGGAGACATCTGCAGAGGTATTAATCCTTTCAATGCCAGTTTCTCTTCTTTGACTGTATCTTGATTTGAAGGAGGGCAGGTTACACTCTGGATACAGTAGAAATTAAGAGAGTTGAAATCTGCTCAGCATCTTTGAAATGGATGAGCATTTCAACTCGTGCCATAAATCAGAGCTGTGAAGGGGTCCCAGATCAATGACCTGTATAAGTGCTGTTTCACTAGCTTACCTACGATAAAAATCAGACTTTTTCCCTTGTGCATAGTTTGAGAAAGTATCATTTGCTATGATGTTACTGAAAATGGATTTTCTCATCTCTTTGATGAGGTAACTATTGTTAATATCAAAATTAATTTTATGTACATTTATGTAACACTAGTGGATGTAGGAACTTAGATTTTGTTATATTTTGATCCAGTAGCCTGTGTAGCAACTTATTAAAAGATCTTACTGTTAGAGTATGACAGTCCTTTGTCAGGATAATGGAAAGCAAAGCTGTACCATGCTGTAGATATTCCATGAGTGTTTATATCCTCCCTGAGATCATACCATCCCTCTTGTTGTATATTTGTTCTGTATGAAACACTACATATATACTGTTAGCATATTAACTAAGTTATTGTATACACAATTCCATAAAATACAAGATAATATACTTTTTTTGTAGTTAATTATAACTATTTCCCACTGAACTTAATTTCACATGGAATTACTCTTTTTTTCTCTAAGTGTTTCTTATACTGTGCTTCCTACATCTTCATGAGTATCAGGATTTTATGGGTTAATGGGGATTCAATATTTTCATCTCCTTCAAAGGAAAAATAAGGCTTTTGATTTGTTTTGTTTTTGTACAGTGATTACAATTTAGATTGTATGCCTCCTCATGGTTATATTCATGTGCTATCCCTGACTGACAATATAGCAGAATTCAGAAATGCAGTGAATAAACAAAAAATTTCTGGGAATATTGATACACCTGAAGGGGGTTTCGATGCGATGCTCCAAGCAGCTGTGTGCCAGGTAAGGAAGGAGCTTATTTACAAAAGAGTAGAGAAATAATATTCAGGCACTATATATATATATATATATATATATGTATAGGAAAATTGGTGGTCAGTGTTCCTAAATTCAACACGCCAGTTCAATGCCTGGTAATACTAAGATTTTTTTCCTCCTTTTCCATTATTTCCCCCTTAACTGTAAATTTCTAACTGAAACTGGAAAAGGAGAGCATGAGGAAAGATGTTTCAGTATTGGTTATGAGCCTTCAATTTCTGGCTTTAACCAGAATATGATGGATGTGATTTCTGGCTTTAATCAACATATGATGGACGATGAAAGCAACTGCTTCTTGTTAGAACAGACACATGTATTAATTTCAGTCAATTACATAATTAGTTTCAAAAACCATTGAAGCACTGCTTGTGTTCCTCAATGAAGACATACCATTTGACATTTCTTCTCCTTAAGAACTTGAAAACTCTATGAGACGTTTTACATAGCTGCTTGTGTAGATAAAGAAAACAGAAGAACTTCTATGTTCTCAGCTTTTAAAGATTTCAAATTTTAAAGCAGTACAAATCAACTGAAAATTAACTTTTTTATATTGATAAAATTTCATCGCAGGCTCTCGCATGCAGAGAAGGATGGAAAAGATCTGCATCAATAAGTCTCAAGCTAGAAGCATATTAGATAAAGAGAGTTTGTTTTGCTCTAGAGAGCTATTTTGGTTGTTGTTTTTCTTCTTATGCATATTAGTGCAATACAAATTTTGTAATTTGTCTGATTCATGGGTTTGGTAATGCTGTGTTAAATATTCAACTCCCATTCAAATCACAGGCTTGGCGTGTTTCTCATCTGTTAGAACAATGTCAGGACAATTGTTTTATCTTGTCCATCTTCATGCTATTTTTCTGAGTAGTACAATATCTCAAGGACAAAAAGTAATCCAAACTATTCTAAAAATGAATAGTTTGGTCCAATTTTATTTTGAGATGAACAGGTAAGTAAAAACCACTCTTCATAAACACTGTGATTGAAGTTGTTACAAAAAGTTATTCTGGAACTTCGGAAAAATTCCTAAAAATTCAGTGTTTCTCACTGGACACATTCCACACTTATGACATGTGAGTTTTAGAATAATATATGCTTCCAATAACAATAGAATGGAAACATTAATGAGAATGTGGAGGCTTTCCTGTTAAGTGAATTGTGAACTTAAATGGATGGGAAAAATGTGCAATTCATAATGACCATAATGAACTATAAATTATATTAATGTGCACTCATTTTGCCTACAATAGACCTTTGTAACCTGCTCCGTCTTGCTTTAACCAATACATCATAGTTGCAAGAGGTAACAGGTTAGGACATGGAGCTACTTTTAAATTTTGATTGCTGTGACTTATGTAGGTAGGAATCATAGAATCACAGAACATCTCAAGTCAGAAGGGACCCATAACCATCATCGAGTCCAACTCCCTGCTCCTCACAGGATTAGCTAAACCTAAACAAGTCTCAAGGTGACAAAGGCAAATGGGGAAGTCTTAGGAGAAGAGGTTTCCACAGTGCTGGGGGAGAATTTGGAATTATTTAAGACAAAACCTGTTTACAAATAAAACTTCAAATACTCCTTCTTTAGAGGAGTGCTCTCTAGGAGTGTCCTAGGGAGACTGATGCCTAAAGTATAAGTTGGAAAAGACATGACACCCCTCTGTACTTGTTCTTCTTGCTGGCTTGAGATATTTAATTCCCATTCAGAGATAGTAGAGAGTGACCCTGAGAAGGGAGGGAGCTAAATCCCTCTCTGTGAAGAAAGGAAGGCAGAGAGTAAGTCAGAAAGCATGGCTGAGTACATGGACTGTATTGCAGGTACATGTTTCACATGGGAATGGTAGAGGTTCTGTGTCATAGGAAGGGGATAAAATGGAAGCAGTGAAAAAGAAGATGGAATAAGCAAGAGAGGGAATAATGAAAAAGCATATGATGTGTTTCTTGTGTGCCTCAGAAATTTGATTATAATCAGGGAGATAAATGTTTTGAAAATACAATTTGGCATCTAAATCAATTTAGATATGAGCTTACCCTGCTGCATCCTTCATATCACCGAATTTCTAAAAGACATTCAATTCACCCTTGAGGCTGCCACTTTGCTATCAGTCCCCTAAGATGGTGAATAAATGTAGCATTTTGCTGCATAATAAGGAATTTCTCAATTTGCAATTGCATTAAGACCTTCAAACTTTAGTTTATTGATTTGTGATTGCATACTAATGTACTTTCCAGGAAATTGTGTAGGAAAAGGAAATTATAGAGTGATGAGAATATAAATCAAAGTAAAAATAGAACAGAGTGCCAAGTATCAATATGGATGAATGCATATTTACTGGTTGTAATGCTTCCTTGGAGCCCAGAGGATTTTACAAATTCTGTGCTTTGTATTTGTAGGTAATAGTGACATACACAATGTGGCAGCTGTTATCAAGCCCACTATATAAAGCGTAACTGGCATGTATAGTGGGACATTGTTCTTTTGAAAGCAAAGAAAATGGTAAATGGAAAAAAGCAAAGAAATTGGGAGTTTTCAGGTGGAGTACATTATGTTTATTTCCACACAAAATGCTTTAAATAATGCAGTGCTGTTAGGCAGTGCAGGTCTAAATGCAATGCTGCTAGGCAGTGTAATATCTGAAAGTGGTCTTTCATGTTAATTTTTCATTTTATTGTTGATTATTTTAGAAAATAGGTAGCTACTGCTTTCTTATGCCTAATTTTGTTTTCTTTGTAGAGCCATATTGGATGGCGTAAAGAAGCAAAGCGACTGCTTCTTGTGATGACAGATCAAACTTCCCATCTGGCCCTTGACAGTAAATTAGCAGGAATTGTAATTCCTCATGATGGAAATTGTCACTTGAAAGATAATGTGTACATCAAAGCTACGAGTATGGTAAGGTATATGTCATAGATTTTGCCTTCAGAGAGGCAGTGCAAAACTGTGTAAAGGAGGTTTTTAGACTGCTCTCAAAGCACTGCTTTATTTCAGTTATTAGAATAGCATTTCTCCAGGTAGGCAAGTTGTGAAGAATTGGTCACCTCGTATACTGGCATTCTTTTTGTGTGGACTAAAGTATTTTGGAGTCTGAAAAAACCAGCAAAGGAGGATATGTTATGGTTTTGGTGTGGATTTTTATTTGCATCTCATAAAAATAACATTTTGTAAAAAATAGAAGTGTGTGGTGTGATATTTTGCACAAGTTGAAGCTGGTAATATGTAAGAGTTGTACAACTGTGTTCACAAGCCAAAGGTAGTGACTATGGTTTATAGTCAGAGGGTGCACAGGAACACTGGTTGAAAGGCTTGGTAAGAGTATACCAGAGGACATACAACAGCAATGAGCTACCTCAAATGGATGGACTAGCATTAAATGCATTCAGATTTCACAGTAGAAAGCCAATGTGTGGTAATACACACCTCTGCAAAAAGTTGCAGCAAATCTGCTGTAGCAAAATAAGATGCCTTCAATAGATTTCTTTAGCTTTCAAAATATTTTCTTCAGTAATAGATAAAGTAGTCATAAGCAACTGAAGAAAAGTTTTTTTGCCTAAGAATTATAGGTTTCAACTGCTTTGGGTATTTTCTTAAATAAATATGAATTGTTTATTTAAGAAACATGAATCACTGCTTAATTGGGATGTAATACCCAGAAAGCAGAAATATGAACTGTGGTGGAGTTAGGGCACGTTGAAGTTCTGTTCTCAGTGCTGGCTGCACTTTAATCAAAGTGTACAGCCTGTGTTCAGCCAGAGCCAGCAATGTGCAAGTGAAGTCAGTGAGGGCCTTGTGTAAGTGAGGTTAGACCTGAATGTAATCCCAGCAACTGTTATTTACAAGGACGGTGAAGCAGCAGGAAGAGGCTGCTGGCTGTTGTGTGATCGTGAAATACGGGAGGTTTCTGGGAAGCGGTGAGTGTTTGGGACCTTGCTGAGCGGAGGAGGGAGATCAGTGTGTGCTAACAGGAAGGTTATTTAAATTTCCGTTTATCTGACGTTCTTGCATTCATATACTCCCTCTGTCACCTCTTGGATATTTCTTCACAGATGTCAGATTTTTTTTTCCATTCTAATCAGTCTATTCATTTTATTCTACCTAGAGCAAATAAACCTGAAACTTTTCTTTCCCAAAGCAGAACATCCTCTGTTTTTCTTTCTTTTAGTTTTCTTAATTGCAGTGCTATAAATCAGAGAATATTTGCTCTGCTTATTAAATAATTGCTAAAGGTACAAATCTTCTTCTGGTGTTCAGGATTCCTTTGATAATAAAGATATTGTCTGTTTCAGGAAAAAACAACAAACTGTATTTATTTTCTGTCCAACTTCGGGAATTAATTTCGGTTGCAACTGGAGAAACTCACCAATGGAAAATATAGACAAAATTAATGAATATGTTTCTAAGCAGCTATGATAGATTGATGGCTGACTGAAAAAAAAAAAAGGTGTTTTAACTGATGTTCTGCATTCTGGTTTGAAAGATCATACTTTTACTGTCCCATATGGAAAGAGAAATCTCCATGATGACTACTACTGATGTATTTTATGAAATTAGTTTTTTTCAGTCACCCAAATGAAATGACTTTGAAAGATGCTTAGATCTCTGGTGGCACATTTAAATCTATGTGTTTCCTGGCTGCTAACCCTTTTCTTTTAAAATATGGGCTAATTTTTGCATGCCTACATGGTAACAGTAGGCGTGCACTTAGTACTGGGAAATGCATTTTCTGGAGCAGATTTGATGACAACACAATAGTGTCTGTAAGGGAAAATGTGCTGGTTTCTTGCTTTTTTCTTCTCATCCATGGTACATGTGATTATTTTATTCATAGCTATCCATAATGAAACCTCAAATGAATGAGTGAAATCAGGGGGCTGGGATAACTATTTTATATTTAAATGAAAGATCATGTCATTTGAAAGTCTGTCAGTCTTTTAGAAAACATCATATGAAGCATATTTTGGGGTTTTTTTAATATCAATACAATTTTTTTTACTGTGCTAAATTAAAGAGACTTCTGTAATCATATTGTTTTCCTGCTTTGATTCTTAGCCTTGGGTGGTCATGAGAAAATTGTATTTTGGAATATTTTTATTTCTTACTTGTACCTGTTAAGAGGACTTTGCTTTATGTTTTTGAATAAGCATAGCCTTTACATCAGAAATGTTTCCACTTAGACATTTTTCTGCATGTTTCTTTCTATCTTCTGCTAAGCAGTCACAGAAAGGTGAGTGAAAAAAAAATGCATGACAGGAAAGAAATCTAGTCTCTTTTATTTAGATCTGTCCGTGGCTAACTCCCTTTCTGAAATACTTAACATTTGTATTAGTTATCTTCTCAACTTAATCAAGTAGGTTAAAATAATTATGTAATTGAAACAAGAAAGATGATCTAAAATTAAAGTACATTTACCTGAGCAGTAGTGGGAAGAGATAAGATAAAAACACATAAAGTACAGCATGGTTTTCACAGCAAGGAAAATGACACTGCATGAGTGATCACCTTAGTGAGTGAGTACCTTATGTCATCTCTTTACATGCTTAAAATTAAAAAGCTAGTGTGGGTCTGTTGATGCTTTGGGTTTTGGGTTTGGGTTTTGTTTTCATTTTTTTAACTCAATTCTAATAAAAAGAAACAAGAAGCTGGATGCTCTAGAGAGTTATTGATAACAAGTGCATGGAAGTTCAGCCTTCCTTGTGAGCAGAAGTTGTCTGGGGATCCTGTGCCTGCAGCCCTTCTATGTCTATGGGTGTTATCTCTTGACTTTAGTAAGGTCCATCTGAATAAGTTCTTGTTTTATGAAGGTTTGGAAATCTATTTCTGATACTCCTGATTCCAGAGTTCAGCTAGTAGTTGCAGAGTTGCTGAGGAGCCATTCTGCTGGAATTCAGACAGGTCTAGTATTGTGTGCTAAGCAGGAAGACTGACTTCTTTTACCACCATCTCATGATCTCTTGGTACTGCCCCTGTCATTTCCACATTTATGGTGCAGGAGGTGTTTGCAGAACATCTGGCTTCACTTGTGTCCTGGGACCACTTGGTATGTCTATGATCTGCCAGCCAATTGCCTGTGGTCTGTAGGGTTGTGCAGCACAGTGGAGGCCCCACCACTGTGCTCTGTGTCATGGAGAAGGAAGAAGGGCTTAGCACTGTGTTGTAGGCTACTCTCTCCAGCTGGAGCTGTAAGAAGGTCTGTTTAATACTGTTATCTACCTTTTGTCAGCTGTCTTACAGAGCATAATCTTTTACCAAAGCAGTGAAATGTTGAGAGAGGCATGTACCCTGGCTAATATCAAACTGCACCAAGAAACTCTTTTGTTCTCTCTGTACACTATAAAGGCTCTTTTTAATGGTGCAATATGATGGAAAATGGATTTTGCTCTCTTGCATAACTTTGTCTCAGTTTTCTTGCTATTCAGATTATTGCTAGCAGAGCTGTTGACTTACAGGGTGCCTTAAGTAACAAGGGACAATCTGAGGAGAGAGAAATTGTTCAGGGTAACAGTCTGTGTTTGTGCAAGAAAGAGACAATATGGGGCAGATGGTGAAAAATACCAGGAAAAGAAAGACAACAAAAATATTTGGGGAATAAAGGTTGAAGTACCTGACATAAGTGGTGGTGTCCAGATGAAACCTCTTTAAGTGGAATCACCGGCCAAGGCCCCAGTAATTTCTATCTTTTTAGTCATGAATTTTAAGTGTTGAATTTACTTCTTGAGAAGTATTCACTTAAGGCTGGTTAATAAGTGGTGATTTTCAGATGCAGTTTGGTTTAGATTACTGGAGCTGAAGGGATCTCACAGGATCTCATCTCCCAGGTGTACAAAGCCCATTGGGACCACACAGACACCCTTGAACTTCCCCAGATCTGGATGAAGAGATAGCAACACAGCTCTTGTTCTCAAATCCATGTCAGATCTCTCAATGAGAAGTGTAGAAGATCAAGTCATTGGCACAGGACACACTGTCATAGGTTTTCCACCAGATAGAACAATGGACTAGTGAGGAGAGCTGTGAAACTCATGCCATCTCCTTTAAGTATAGGTGTGGGTTAAGAGAATGTAGCAGGTTGTCATGTGAGGATGAGGACTGGAGTCATCAGTCCCTAGGTAGGTCTTGAACACGGAGGAGAAAGAAGTGATCTGTGCTTATCTCATGAGTGAGATAAGCACAGAATACTGACATTGCCAGAACCTGATCCAGTGGCTGCATTTGATGCCAAAAGTACACGTCTGAGGATCAAACATTTTTAATTACCCTCCTTGCTGTTCCCAAAAGCACAGCTCATCTCAGTGCTTCATGTTGTACTTTTGGACACAAGAATCCACCTATCATTCCCTGTTCTTCTGGATGGACCATGGACCACATCATATCCATATTTCTTAAGCATTAGACTCAAACTAACAAAATAATACTGTAGAGTTAGGCCTCCCACTGTGCAGCAGATCAACATAGTTGGCAGCAGATAAGCCTGGCTGATGCCCTGACGATTTTTTTTTTCTTGTTTATTAGGATGGCTCCATCCTGGTTTTGATGTTGGTCCAGCATTCTCTGTACATTTGGGAGTTAGTATTAGATTGGTTTTAGAAATCTGTACTGTGTCATATATGGAATATAAGATTTTTTCCTACTAATCTGCAATCTTCTCTATCCTGTTGTATTTTGCAGGAGCATCCATCTCTTGGGCAGCTCTCTGAAAAATTGATTGACAATAACATCAATGTTATTTTTGCTGTTCAAGGCAGCCAGTTTCATTGGTATAAAGTAGGTTAGAAACCTGATTTCTTTTTTCAATTCTGAAGGCACAATATTTATACTTAACATTAAAACTGTGATAAATTATTGTCTTTTTTATAGGATCTGTTACCTCTTTTGCCTGGTACTGTTGCAAGACAAATAGAATCACAAGCAGCAAATCTCAATGATTTGGTGGTAGAAGCCTATCAGGTATGATGTTGTATGTAATATTTGTACATTTTTCCTCTTTCATAGCCTGAAGTTGGAATTTCCAGGATCTTGTCTTCCCTCTGAAGTCTGCAAGGATATATTCCCTACTTTTCATAGTGTTCAGGTGGATAGGTGATACTATCTTATGATAGCTCTCAAAGTCCTAGGCTGTCAGGGTCTCAAAGCCAAGAGCTACTGTTTTTTAATTTCTAAGGATGCTTCTAAATATTCTGTTTGATTCTCTGCATCTGTTACTATGTCACTTCAAAAGACAATTTATTTATTTGAGTTTTGGCACCTCAGATCTTTAGTTACAGACCAGACAACCACTGTCTAGGCACCATATAAATTCAGTGCAAAAGCCCAATGCAATATATGGAGAGTTTTTTAGCATAATTTTTAGAAAATAAACAAGAGATGGGAAATTAAAGGAGGTAGTTTGAGAAAGGTGGATATCGTGAAAAACAGTATCTATACTGTAAAAAGCAGTGTAATGACTTGGGGGTTTGAGGCATGGAAGTGAAGAAGAGTTTTGATAGGGATTTGGGAGAGAACAATGGAAATGGCTTTGTGAACTCTTGCTTGGAGTCATCAACTGAACGTAATAGTTTGGGAAGGAGAATGTAACATTATGGGAAATATCATAAAGTCATTTTCCATGCATGATTGGCACAGAATGGCAGTTTGAAAGTGGAACAAGTGAAGGAAAGAGGGTTTAATCAGCTTTGAAAATGAAGCTGAGAAATAGACATTTGAGGTACTAGAGCATGGGAGCCCATAGAGCAGCATCTAAATGAACGTGATGGGTTGCATCACATGCTGTTATGTTGTGCAGTTACACACAAACGTTCAGTTTCAGAAAGCTGAAAACTCAGCTTCAAAAGTATATGCAACGTATCCACAGGTATCACTTTTTTTTTTTAATTAGTTGGATTTGGGAGGCTGAAATTATCCATTCTACTTGCTTAACCACAGAATCAAGCAATATGCTTACAGAAAATTTGTTATACTGAAGAGCCAGCCCCCGTGCCTGTTCCTAGTCCATAGAGTGCTTTTGCACACATTTTTCTCACTACCACGTTGAGACACTGGGAAAAAGGCAAACAGATTCAAAAGCAGAGGAGTTTAGGGGTGGTCAAATTACAGAGAAGTTCTCACTGGTATTTTACTTCCTCTTATAAAGTTAAGATATCTCATTTTGGATATGGAGGTTTGCAGGAAGTTGCTGCCATAAAATTTTGAAAATTGTAGTCCTTTTGTGTGACAGCTTTACACTGTCCTTCCTAAACTGAAACACAGTTCCTATCCAGTGCAGGGCAAACATTCAAGGGGAGGAAATGAAATTTTATGAAACAATCATTTTGTTCAATACAAGATTCAGTGGGACTTTCCTGGTCCAGCCACCCCCAGTTTGCTTTAGCTTTATTTTCATTTTTTTAGACACTGTCTTTCTTCCCATCCTAACCTTCACTGGATTTCACAATTTGAGATTTTTGTCATAGTTTTAGGGGCTTTTTAATATATATACACATGGTGAACAGGTCTTGAATGTGTTGCATTCTAGGGAAAAAAAGGACTTAGGTAAGAAAATAAATTTAGTGTTGATATTTAATAACAGTGGGCCTCTTACATTCCTGTTCCAGGCAGGGAAACCTTAGGCTTAGCTATGGAAAACCCTGTCTGAAAATCCCTGGCTAAGAAGCCAAGGATGAGTCACTAATTTTCAAAAAGTTACTAAGATAAACATGTGTTAAGGTTCATATAATTGTGTTTCCATTTGTTGCAGTAAAAATATCCCACTAAACTCAATTTTAATAGTAATATGACAGGAATTTTAAAAATCCCTCTGTGCAATTTTCAGCTCATAAGTTTGTACAGAGCTTTAATAAATTTTTAAATGGTCAAGAAGCAGTATTTCTTCTTTGAAGGAAGTAGGATTTTAGGTCATGTAGTAAATACAAGTTACAAAGTAGTTGCTTTTTCATTACTTTTTATTGCAAAATGCCCTAATGGGATCAGCCAATTGTTGACTTATATAGTCTTAGCTGACCCAGAAAAACCAGTAAGAGTAATCCCAGTAGCCTTTAGGTCACCCTAAGGTTTGTTCGGAGAAAACTTTTCTAAGACAGATGCAAAATATCAGAAGTTTTTAAAGTGTCAAGTCAATTAGGAAACTTTTCTGCTGGATAGCAATGGTTGTATGTATGTTTACTGTTGTTTTTTAGGTGTGTGGCTAAAAGGCAGCATAGACGCAAACAATGAGCAGTTTTTGTTGCACATGGCTATTGGAATAGATTTTCAAATTGTGAAAAATGCAGTCTCAAAACCATGTTAGCAAAGCTGAAAACATTTTTATCTGGAAAACCTAATCCTCTTTATCAGAATTACCAGTTCACTGGTTGTGTATATTTGGAATGTAATTGGGTCTCTACATGGGAAACAATGCTTTAATTCATTCCTTTATTCACACAGACAAGCTTTCTTCATTTTCAGTCAGACATAGGAGCCATACTTGGTGTTAGTCACTAACATACATTACATTTTGAGATGCAATGCAATTAAAACTTGTTTTCTGGTTACAGAAACTAATCTCTGAAGTGAAAATTCAAGTGGATAATCAGATCCAAGGTCTTCATTTCAATATCACTGCAATCTGTCCTGATGGAAGTAAAAAAACTGGCATGGAAGGATGTAAAAATGTGGGATATAATAAAGAAGTATGTTGATAGTTCTCATTCTTCAAGGAACTGGAATACTTATTTTTCTGTTTGGTTGGGTTTCAATGGTGTGAAATCTTCTAGGGATTTACTTAAACTGAAAATGAATTTGTGTGATTAATGATCACAGGCTCTCTATTATTCTCTGGGTTTATTTTTCCTGAATCTTATTTTAATTCTCACTAATCCCATGGAACTAAGGCTCAAAGCTTTTCCTGAAAGCTAACGTCCATTAAAACTTTCCTTCTTTGTCCTCCACTGGGCACAACCACCACATCCATTGTGATGAAATCTGTACGTAAAGAGGTTGAAAGATAATCACCCAGAGGAAAAAAATCACTGGAATTTGTGTTCCTTGGGTCTGTACTAGATGTCACCTTTCTCTCTTTTTGCTTTAGTAGTCTTCCTGCACAATCAGACTTCTGGATAATTAGTTTATTTTATAAATCAAATTGATAAAATAATTTATTCCCATTTGAATTGGTGCCACCTACTGAATGAAACAGAGCATCATGCACCATGAAAATGCAGAGGAAGATGTCTGGCTGATGTAAAGAACATGATTTTCTTCCCAGAAAAACTTCTCTATGCCTTGATGTATTTATTTAATTGCTTGGACTACTGGAGTATTTCTTTTCGCTTGCCAGGAAGAAGTCTGTGTTTCTAGAGAGCAGGGTCAAGGAGTTCTTTCCTGTTTGACATGTACATAGTCTCAGCTAATGTGAGAAATAGCTTATGTCTCTGTGTAGAAATAGCAAAACAAATTAAATATGTGAATTGTAATGTAAATTTGAATGTATTTTATGCTCTTCTGAATTTTGTCTGCATGCTGATGATTGTAGCTTCTACAGTTTACGGGAGATTTGCTGGTTTTATTCTTAATGCATCTTTTCCCCACTGTTGGTCCCTGGGCATGTCATAAGAAACAGGACTGGAATTTGTTCTGTTTAATGAAAAGAAAAATATTTATATCTGTTTCTTTTTAATAAAAAGCCAAGCCAGTTGATTGTAAAAGATTACATGTGGTCCTAAACCTCTACGGCTGTTGAAAATGAGCCATCCTTAAGAGATTAATTTATTTTAACCGTAAATCCTTCTTTCAGTATTTGTTTACAGACAAAATGCTTTTCCTTAATTCTCACATTCCTTTCATTGTCTAATCCTTCTTCCTTCCTTTTCTTACCAAAACACAAAGTGGATTAAATTCTGGAAGAATCCTCTGCCTCTTCAGGGTGCAAAACTAACTTTGGCTATTAGCAAGTGTCATGGTGTTGTAATTATTTAGTCACCACAGGTTTGATCTATCTACTGCTGTATTCAGCATCAAATTTCACAACTCATCTGCACAACATGATTTTCCCTTCCCTTCCATTTCCCTGCTATTCTTCCAGTACTGTTTTGTGCATGAAGATGTTGTTTTCTGGGAGGGCTCTGTACTGAATAAAAAGCTCATTCCCTAGCTGCAGCCTATCCTCCCCACATGATATGCACCTGCTGTATGAATAAATTTCTGTATAGCCACACTTTTGCCCTCCAACCCAGGGGAAGAAATCTCAATGCATGGAGAGTGTGGGCTACTGAGGAGTTATGTGTATAGTGGCACATTTGAGAAATGAGAAGAAGAAAAGCAAAGGGTGAGACAAAGCCTGTGTGCCCCCTCAATATGACATTAAGTGCATGTTTCTGCACAGCATTCTTCTCCTGTTGTCCGTGTAGGCAGCCGCAGCCCCACTCGCCACAAAGCCACCATTGTCCCCAAGGGCTGGGTTGTTCTCGTGTGGGGGCACAGCGGGAGGGAGAGACAGTGATGAGAGATGAATGGCCTTAGTATTTGCGGGTAGTTTCAGCTTCCTATGTAATCACTTTCTCGGGATTTCTCCTTTTTTATTTGGAAATCTTTATTTCTTGGTCGTAAAGATTAAAGGTACTTGCTTCTCTTGCGTTCCTTTCTCACTTTTTCCTCCTGGTTACGTTTTCTTTGTGAGGAGACAAGAAAGAGTTGCTTTACATCAAGAAGTTGAAAAAATTCAAAATCTCAGAGAGAATACCCTGTCAGAAGCATAGTGGTCAAAAAAAAAACAGCTAAGAAATAATTGTAAAATACAAGATTGATACCTAGTGTGTCACACATGTCAGAGCTGCCAAAAAATGTTAGGGGTGATTGATGGAAACTCTATGGCAATCACCTAACCACCAAAATGATCCTTAGTCAGGTAGGTGCCAGGACTACAAAAAGCCGTGGGAGCTGTTGCTGTAGTGGGCACTGCTAGGATGAGGACCTGGAGGATGGTGGTGATGGCCATGACACGGCCTGGAGCTAGGCACTGGGTCCATGGAATTGGGAAAAGTAACTGTTAACATGTGAGCCGTTTATGTGTTTTAGTAGGGGTAGCCAGGGCCAGCCAAAAACCTGTGTGGTTTACATGTGCATGACAAATTCTGCAGCAGGACATTCATTATAGATTCTTCTTATGAAGAGTATCTCTGTTTCTGTTTTTGTATTGTCTTGCTCAATCTAGTCCCAATTCTTACCTGAGTATTCCTGTGATATAACAGAATACACCCATTAAATAATAGCAGGAAGATGGTGATGATATTTCTATTTCCATTTAATTTGTATTAAACTTGTCTTTTGCAACTATGCTTTCTTAACTTGAAAAGTAGACTTCTGTCAGTCCTCTGTTGTTAGGATTTTAACCGTATTTGTGATGCCTATCATTACTAATATGTCATGTTTGACAAGTGACCACTGTGTATTTTGCTATTATCAGCTATTGCACATTCATAAACAATATAAGATTCTGCTTTATTTATGTGTTAAAAATTTAAGCAAATGTAAGCAAGAAAATAAATTTAAATCCATCTTTATTTCTTCTTAGGTACTTTTCAATGTATCAGTTACAATGAAAGGATGTCATACAACTGGAGGAAGAAAATATGCCATACTTAAGCCTATTGGTTTCAATGAAACTGCCATTGTCAATGTGCAGCAAAGCTGTGCCTGCCAGTATGGAGACAGCACAGGGCACAAAAGAGTGTGGGCTGATGAAACTTCTCCTGACAGCAAACAGTCCCAGTGCAGTGACAATAACTGTAGCTCTAACAGAGACACTCTTCCCTCAGAGAAGTGCAGGCAACACCAGGACCAACCCATCTGCAGTGGTCAAGGAACTTGCATAGATGGAAAATGTTTCTGCTACAAAAACAAGCTAGGCAAGGTGTATGGCAAGTACTGTGAGATGGATGATTTTTCCTGCCCATATCACCAGGGACACTTATGTTCTGGTAAGTTGCAGTGTTTATGTCTGTATTTTCTTGGTTTGCTTTGTTTTCTGAGGCTACTCTACATGATGCAGCTGAAAACAGTGATATAAGGCTGTCAAGAACAGGAATTGTTTGTGCAGAATTAGTGTCGGAAATGTCCTGAACATCCTGTTAGGAATTCACACTCCTGGGCTCTCTTCACCATGCACTGTCTAAATTTCACCACCATTTTCTAGGCTATACATTGATTTTTTTCTGAAGTTTAGCTATTTTAATATTTAACTCTCAAAAATCTTAATAAGTAATGATACTGATTTCTCAAACAAAAAAATAACATTATTCCAGAAAGCTAGTTGATACCTTTCAGTCTAATAGGAATATGAGATACTGAGAGATTAGGAAGGGATCATAGCTTCCAAGTGAGTTTCTGATTTTCTACCACCCTAAATCAGTCCTATGAAACATACAGTGGCACTTGATTTCAAATAGTGGCATAAACATGAACATTGTAGGTAATGCCTGCTTCAGAAAGGAGACTCCAAGTGAAACAGAGTTGTTAGAAATTCTTATTCTTTTTGTACTGACTTTATGGTAGGGAAGAGGAAAAAAAAGAGAAAAAGGAAAAGGAAAAAATGAAAATAGAAATGGAAATGGAAATGGAAATGGAAATGGAAATGGAAATGGAAATGGAAATGGAAATGGAAATGGAAATGGAAATGGAGGAAAGAACCTGGCCTGTGCACATGAACTTTATACTCCTTCTTCCACTGAATCTTGCTGTTTATTTTAATGGAACGTTTTCTTGCTGAAGAGAAGTTTGTTTAGTTTGCCTGAAGACTATTTTCTTGGTCATTGTGTAATTCCTAATCTCCATTGTTTTAATCCAAAGCAAAAGAGCAAAATTTTAGTAAAAGGTTTTAGGGTGACATCATAGTAGCAACTTTTGCTCAATTTAACAATGAATAGCAGCCTTCAATATCAATCATGCCAGTAACTACAGTCCAAGTTGTTAACTTAAAAACTAATTAGAAAGTCCAGGTCTAAATTTGCTCTGTTTGAGGTAAAGCACAAGCAATACAAATGTATCCATCTAAAATTTATTTTCTGTGTTTTCATGGAAGTATATGACTCCACGCTGTCTGTGTTGTAGGTAATGGTGAATGTGAAGGTGGTAAATGCAAATGCTTTGCTGGCTGGGAAGGTGATCGTTGCGAGTGCTCATCACAATCAGCAAAGGGCTGCCTGAATTCAAAGGGCCAAATTTGCAGTGGAAGAGGAAAATGTGTATGTGGAAAGTGTGAATGCACAGATCCAAGAAGCTTTGGCCGTTTCTGTGAATATTGTCCTACTTGTAACAAAGCCTGTGAAGAAAACTGGTATGTTTCTTGTGCTAGACTTGACTTTTTCACTCACTAGTGCTGAAACATGAAGAAATATTTCTGATTATATTTCTTAGCTATTTAGATTGTAGGAAATTGGTACAATTCATACTTAATACTTCTCTGTGTAGTTGGATTCACGCTGGCAATTAAGAGAATTGCATGTCAGCATCTATTTTAACCATTCTTCATATGACATCTCCTGGGTACAAAATAAAACCATAAATTTGTGTTTTTAAAAATGGAAAATAGATCCTACTTTTGAATGCCACCAAGTCCAATAATATTCTCCACATTTGTTTTTGCACACTCCTTGTCCTTCTCAGCTGAAAGAAAGAGATATGGAAATGGAGCAGTACTTGTGCATTTTCACTGCCATTGATCAGCAGAGCAGAGTTGGTCTTACCCAGAGAACAGTGTTCTTCTTTGCTGAGTTTCAAAGCACTTAGTCTTTGCCATGCTAGTCTTAAAGCATGTCATTTTTCCTTACTTATGTAAAGGAATGGACAGTGTGGAGGTTGAAATGAGCAAGCCCAAGAGGAGGGAAGCTAGAGCAGGCTCTCAGGGGTGCACTGTGTGGTCCTGGCATAGAGAGCAAAGCCCTTTCCTTGGGCACAGCTCTTCTGCACCTTCTCATCACACATGTAATGTTCTGTCTCACTGTGGTGCAAAGGGTGAAAGATCAGTCTTTCATTGGAAAGGTCATTGTGCTCAAAACAGAATCATTGTTTATTTGTATTTATTTCAATTATAGCTCATCTGGTGAAAATGCTGAAGAACCAAGCTTGGCCACATCTGGAAAGGTTGCTGCTAAAATTTCACTAGATAAAATGCAGTTAGCCTTTCTGGCTTACACTTGTTCAAAGTCACTGTGAAATGTGTGCATTTAATAAATTCAGAAGATGGCATATCTTCATTAAAAATTCAATTTTCAAATTTGTGCATCAAAGATGCTCATAAAAATAGGGCTCTTTTTTGGGATCTCTTGTGACATCTGTCTCCTTTGGGGCTATACAGTGGAGATGGTAAGACTGAGAGCATTGCCTCCCACTTGTAGTGCTCTCTCTCTAAACCACCCAGCCGTGCAGACTTACTTGGCTTTGTCTTAACATATGACCCAAAAATTATTGACAAAGCTGTGTTTCCTCTACCTACCTCTATCCTTCAGTTCCAGTGTGCGTCTGAATGAGATTGATAGGTAAGGAAAGATGGGAAAGGACCTGGAAGCAGAAAGCTGAAGAAAGCTGGACCTTAGCTACACCCTGTGACAACTCACATCACAAAAGGCAGAGCAGGGATTGGATGAAGGTGGCTCGAAGCCAAAGACATGTTTTAGTTTGCAATTTCTGACTAGTTGGTTCTGAGAAGCATCAGAGGGATAAAATGCTGAGAAAGGCATCATATTTCAGAAAAAAATAAATAAATGTCGCAATGTTTTTACTAACAACAGGAAAGCATTATGTGCAAGCAATACGTCAGCTGTTGATACAATCTCTTAAAGGAGAGTGCAGAGAAAGACATAGGTTTTTAATTATAATTTTTATTGTACAGGAACTGTGTTCAGTGCTATCATTCTAACAATGCATCTCAAGTAATACTTGACCAGTGCACAACCTCTTGCGCTTACCTACTGCATTACATGGACAATACTTCAGGTAAGTGGCATTTTCTAGGTAATTTTAATAAGAGATTAAAATCTATTGTAATTAGTAATTGAATTTGCCAGTGTTAGAATGTCTTTCAGAAGTATATCACATTATTGCAATAACAAAGAAAGAAAGCAGGAAAAAGAGAAAAATAATTCATAGCTTTAGGGAAAATAAAAGATAAATAACAACAGGAAATAAGATTGTCAAGCATTGCTAAGTTGAATTTTCCCAGCTCCTCGAGAAGTCACGTCAAATAATGATGAATCCTGCCTGAGCAATGCTTAAAGAAATATTTATAAAAGTTTGTTATGGCATCTGTATGTTTTATTACTTTGAAAATGCTTATATCATTTGACATTGCCAGAAACAAAAAAGAAAGAAGTAGAATGCTTACCTCGAGTTCAGTAATGTTTAAATGTTCTTTTCAAGTACAAAAAACTACAGTTATGAGGGCTGTGGAAGAATAAAATATTTTTTAATAAAATCTCATTAAGTTTAATCACTCCATGTATCAATAAAAATGCAGGCAAATGATTACCTTTTGTCACTTAACATTTATATAAATCTCTTTATACTACAGTTCATAAAGGAGGAAACTAATTGTGAATATTTTTTTCATAATTTCAGTATTAAGGAAAGCTTACTGTGTTGGTCTACCAGTGAGAAGAGCACTGGACAAGGATTCAATAAAACACATTTTCTTTCAAATTTTACAGTGATCTTCACTGTCGTCTTGTAGAGATTAAATTCTGTCTACCCTAAACATCTCTAATATTTCATCCTCTCTATTTCAGCTATATACTCACTTATCTACAGAGAATTTATGGTGGGCAATACAATGAAACCTGAGGCTTAGTTCTCTAGATTAAAGGAATAATAGTTTCACTATTTTTCTACAATGGATCATGGTCTGAATTGCCTTTCTTGAAATGCCCAACTTTAAAAGCTTGCATATGACAACTTTTCCTCTTAATTTCCCTTAATTTATTTTCCCTTAATTTTTATCAGGCTTCCATTACATTTGTGCAACATTACTAAGCAGTGGTGGATATGCCTTTGTTAGAGGGATGTGCCTGTTCCATACATTAGGCTTTACCTTTGTGTTTTCCTTTCATTGCAGATTGTTTCTCTGGACGAAACTACTTTAGAGTCTTTTCCATAATCTTTATAGTTACCTTTCTGATCGGGTTGCTTGTTGTCCTTATCATCAGGCAGATAATTCTGCAGGGGAGTAGCAATAAAGTTAAATCATCTGATTACAGAGTATCTACAACAAAGAAGGTAATTGATTTCAGAGCCATCATCTTCAGTAATCTTTTTCTTGCATATAAAAGTTAGCTAATTGCTGATAAAAATTGTATCTTCTCCTTCAAGGATAAGATGTTTTTGCCTACAGTTTGTACAAGAACAGTAACGTACAGACGTGACAAACCAGAGGAAATAAATATCGACATCAGCAAGTTGCGATTAAACGAAACTTTCAAGTGTGAATTCTGAAGACTGCAAATGTCTATTTCCATCATGCTCGACTTTTAAGAAATTACCTTTTGTACTCTGTGGGAGTCTTGACTGTTGCCATATGGTTTTGTGTTGTGCATTTTGTTGAATACTGTAACAAAGTCACATGTAAACATATTCACATGATGTGATTATGTTTGGAACTATAGCTGCTGTATTTTTTAAAATTTTTTTTGAAAGAGAAATGTGCGTTACTACTGTTCAGAAACATTAGTGTTGATGTAGCACTTTAGCATATTCTAATTTATTTAGTTATGGCCTAGAATGTAGATAGAAACCAGTCTGACAAAGCACTGATCTCACTCTACATGTAGCTAGTACTGATGTGCTCTGTGGGAATGGACAAAAGCTGTGACTGAAGTATTAACATTGCTGTATATTATAGCAATAGATTAAACTATTAAAATGCTCTTAAATAGAGTAAATGGTACTTTTATAGTTCTCTCAGTTGACAGATTCCACTGATTTGCCTGCTTATTCCTCTTATCTTTTCCTCATAAAAATGATGGGATTAAATGAGTGTTTAGTTCCTGGTATAGGTGTATGTTATGTGTGTATAAACACACATATGCATGCACACGCAGGTAAATTATATATTTATAGGTTTTTTTGTATGGATGTCACTTAATTTTTACTTTTTAAAATATAAGACCCCCATTTTATACAAAATTTAAGGTGTTTGGAAACTGAGTGGCTACAGAAAATGAGAGTTCCTCTACCCAACAGCATAGTCTACATGATGATCACTGCCAGCAGAGTATGCCTTTAGAGTCAGCAGCATCAATTCCATTGCAAATAGATAAAATACATCAGAGCTGTGTTTGGTTTGCTAGCTACATGTCAGTGTTTTGCCAAATAAGGACTTGGATCTTTTTGTATGATGTCAGGCATGAGTCTGATGTACTCTTTTTCTCTTTGTAAATTAGTTGATAAGATTAGATTTTCTAAGTTTTTTTGTAACCACTTCAGTTTTTTGTGACTGTGCATTGAGAAATGTGTCCAGTGTGTGATGGAGAAAAGAACCTGCAATTTAGGTGAAAGTGAGGAAAACAGGAGTCTTTTTCTCAAGAGAACACATTAATTGACTTTATAAATATGGATCAGATTCTGCTTTCAGAAAGGTGCAAAACTCTTTCAAACATGGTGGGACCAATATAAGCTTATCTGAGAGCAGAATGTGAGCAGAATGTACAAAGTCAAGCAGAAGCATCTTTTTTTAATCCCTGAAATCAGCTAGAGTGATAGAAGACATGTTATTGCTTTATGCTCGTTGGAAGCATCAGTCTGATTTACTAACTCTGCGCTGCTGAAACCCTATGAAAGTCTGATCAACCTCAACCTTGCTGGCAAAAAGAAAAATCATCTCAGAAGACAGTGTGTCATTTTAACAACATTTATTTCTAATACTAAATATTGTCACTATTTTGTTATAGATAAGAATTACAGAAACAAAGCAGAACTTCCTTATGTACAGTCTTCAGAAATGACTTGTATTTCCTATTCTGTATTTCTTCTGTAAATTTCCACTGAAACTTGAGGACTGTGAGGATTGAAAGGAAGGCAGGATGTAGAAAAATGATGAGTGTTGGATGAGTGTTAAGTTTCTTGGGTAATGGATCAAATGGGATTGAGAAAAATAATATACAGACAATGGGCCTTTCATTAGTCCTAAAAGCTTAGGGATTGTGTTTTAAAAAAACATGTAAATTGGACTATTAAATGTTTTTAAAGCAGTCTCCAAAGTAGGTCCTGAGCTTTATACCACACAGGTAAAATTATCTCATGTAACAAAAAGACTGTTTCTTTACACTGACCCTGACTTTAGTGATAGCTAAATTGTAGAACCTTAGTTATAGATTAATTCTGTAGTCTACCAAGTACACCTTAAATTCTCATTTTCTTTTAAAGTGTATAGGGTCTTTTTCCTCCTGTGCAAATTTAAAGATTTCAAACAACTGGTTTTGGTGGGATGAAGATAAAAGATTGATAAAGGTTGACCTGCTGTTACCCTTGTCACAATTCATGGCTATTTGTGATTGGGAAACAATCTCTGGTTGTCTATTTAACTTAAATTTTTAAAAATGTTTCTTGGAGTATATCTAAGTATATAAAGAAGAGGTTCATTATTTTCTTTAAACAGTGTGATAAACCCTTTAAAAAAAATTCCTCAGAATGTATTTTCACCCCATAATGGCCTTTAAAGCATTTACTAAAGCATTTACTGAACTGATAACTATCCTTTTTTTCATTAGAAATTACTTTTCACTGTTAGAGGGAGTTCAGTTTTGTGGGTAGGGGATAATGGAACTGGGTTCTTGGTGGGAGAAAGACTTGAGCTGTAATATCCATCTTCCAGACACATCACATCATGCTGCTACTGCTTTTCTTCTGTAGCACTTGGCTTTGGAGTGCTGCCTGTGAAGGGGCACAGCCAGTATTTCCTTATCAGACACCTGCCTGAATGTTTAAAATGCTCTGGTCAAATAGAGCAGGTTCACAGGACAAATTGCACTTCTTGCTGTCCTGAGATTAAAAAAAATNGAAAGAAGAACAAAAAAAGCTTTTTTTGCATCTCCCTCATGGTTTTGCTGTATTGTAGAAGAGGCTGGTGAAAGAGAATAAGCTGCTGCTAATGTGACAGGTCAAGGCTTTTAGAAGACCCGTGGGGAGCTTATACAGAGCAGGATTCTTGGGAGGAGGCTTTGTTTCTAGGGATGGAATCTATCCATGAGAAACTCTGGCTTTGCTTGGTACTTGTTTCCCTCTGCCTTTGACCATGTTTTTCAGAAGAGCTGCTGCAGGAGATGAATAGCTCAACAAAAGCCTCACTATTTAGGGAGCTGTGTTCCCTCAGCACATGACCTTAAATGAGAAAGCAGCCTTTAATTCACAAGGAATTTCTTCAGTGATTGCAGAAGCACTGTGCTTCCTATAGTGCTTAATATGGGAGATATTAAAGACAAATTAGCTCATATTAGTTTTCAATGTATTGTGCATCAAAGATGCACATAAAAATAGGGGAAAAAATAACTAACCTCAGAATAGAATGTTCCAGAGTTCTCAAAAACCACTTCTTATACTGAACTTCTTCCAAAAAAAATCAGAAAGAAGTCAAATAATTCTACTGCATGCTTATATCCAAAAATATACCAGCAGATACTGCTGCATCTCATCATTGGTTTGGGGAATTGTTTTTAAGTTTGGTCCCACAAATGAAGCATGTGCATTACTTTTCACCATATATTTGTTACTGTTAAAATCCATATGTATACTTTTTAAATTCTAGTCCCTCTTTTTAACCTTTGACCTGTTATTAGCCTGAGACTTCAGAAATTGCATGTTTATGTAATTAAAAAGTATGTCTTTTCCTTCAGATTTTTTTTGAGTACTATAAATGAAGAAATTGTATGAAATAGTTATTTCCAAGCATCATGACTACGCTAATAAGATTGCTGCAGAAGTGTGTGGGAAAATAGCTGTTTCATTCAGAAAACGTGCACATGGTATGCAAGGAATTTTCATTGTGCCCAGCTGAAATTCCCTTACATTTGCAAGGATGTTAAAAATGAACCTTAAAAAGGAAGGATGTTCGTATGGGCATAGTTTACATTTTAGCTATTATTTACAACTGGATTTATTTTTTCCTCTCTGTGATGTCATGAAAACCTGCTATGTAAAACATTCTTCAGACTGCAATGGAAAAAATATTTTCCCAGCCTGATCATATATAATATTTATTTCCTGCTTAGTGTGCATGTTTTTCAAACAATGGGAGTAAATGTGTGAAATAGCTTCAAGCAACCCTCCATCCTAAACTAGACATAGGGTCTGGTGATGCCCAGGGCAGAGACTTGAAAGGGCACAGCTGCCTGTGTGGAGACCTCAAGAGGGACAGTGCTGGGCTCCCCACAGCATCTCTGCAGAAATGGTGTAAAATCTGAGATCTCGCTTCGCCTTTTGTCAGGGCAGGAAACCTCTTCAGAGTGGGTTTGCTTGGCAGTGGTGCTGTCCTAGGTTTGCATGGCAGGCACTTGGCCCCACACTGGGGCTGCATTGTGTGCAGTCTGAACCCCAATGCTGCGGGCTTTTCACATCTTTACTCGCCAAAAATGCCTGCACACAGCCCAGCAAGGGACAGCCTGTACATGTGGATGCTGCAGACCTCTGTGAGAGCTCCTGGGGAGCGCTTGGGCACCTGCCCATTGACTTCCCACCAGCCCCTGGATCTCCACCAGCCAGCCTTAAGGAATGCAGGCTGTAAAGGGCACTTCCACAGAGGCATTTGTGCTGAGTCAGTGCTGGGCGACTCCTACTCTGCCCCCACTGCGAGTGACACATGCTGACAATGTCCTGGCTACCATTTTGCAACAGAGGGGAGAGCAGAAATGAAAAAAATATTTAAGAAAAACACTAATTTTTAATTCTGGTCTTGAGACTTCTCTGACACACAGGTATCTGTTAGCTTTTACAGAATTGAAATGCATGGAGGGGAGGGGGAAAGGTTAAAGTTAATCAGTGGGAATGCATCTTTATATCAAGCCAAATCAGTGGGGTTTCATTGAGAGCAAGCCAGCTCAGAATGGTTGGCCTGTCTGGGGAGGGAGTGGGGGGGGGGAAGAAAAAGCCTAAAATTTCTAGATTCTTAAACTTTAGTAATGCTGTTCTAAATTGCATGTTCTCTTTGTTTCCTTATCTGAACATGCTTAAAAAAACAAGGTACCTATTAAAAAAAACCAAACCTGGCATTTGTTAAAATAATTATTTCTGTCCAAATTCAAACATTTCATCCTGATACCTATATTGTATTTGGGCTGTTTCAGTTATATCTTGAAAGTAGATGCTGAAAAATGAAAGAGTCTTTTGCAGATGTATTAGTGTTTAATGAATTCACTGTGCCAACATCTTCATTCTTACCTACTACTGCTTCAAAAATAATGCTACTTTAAAGTGTCTTACTTAGTGATTGTGTGACAGCTATTAATAATACAACAGTTTTAAACTTTCTATTTAACATATACTACCTTTTGTAAAAAAGAAATATAGAAAGATAAATAATGTGTCTCTAGATTTTATGCATAGTGAATATTAGTAAGGCAAGAAGTTTTAAATTTGATAACTTTTTACTGCTCATTTTACATTTTAAATGATACTTTTAAATCACTACTTTTGTTCATCTGGAAATATACTGAATATTTTATTATTTAAAATAGTATACTTTTATAGCTGTTTTATTAATTTCAGTTGACTACTAACTTCTATTGTGATATTTATTAATGAGTTACACTGTAGCATATTGAGATGTTTATTTTTCTATCAGAGCTGTAACAACTATGACATAGCATTATTTTAATGCAACATCATTGTACTTGCTCTCTAAAAAATAAAATCAATATTTAATCCATATGGATTTTTCATATTTTTAATATTAAATAAGTCTGTGACAAGAAAGAGATGTTCACCTCCTTTGAAAAGTACAACTGATGTCTGCAAGGGGAAGAATATGATTGTGGTTATTTTAAAATTGAGCAATACTGTGTCCAGAGAGATAAAATACACAGAATACCTTGTTTATCAGATGTAGGCAAACAGGTAGATGCACATTTGAGATGAACTTTGAGAAGATGGGAAGGAACAAAACGCTATTTATCAGTCTGGAGGTGCAGCTAGTTCACCTTGCCCAACCCCTCTGAAACCTGAAGGCACCAGGAGGTGCTGGTACTTTGTAGAAGACAAGAAGATATTCCTGTTTAAATACAATCTTTAGATTGATACATGCTTGTGATAGCCTCTCTTCTCCCTTGCTCTGCTGGGTGGTAGAGGAGCTGGATTTCTGGAAATGGGTAAATCTCTGCAGATGCTTCATCTGTGCCACCCACTGCACACTTGGGTCACTTCACGAGTACTGGTGCAAACGTCACTGGTGGGGAAGGTGGCACATTCTGTCCTTGTGCAGAATCAGTTGTAGCATTTGCTTTGCACAGTGGCACGAAATTGCTCTTGAAAAGGACTTTAGATATGTCCTGTATCGGGACATTTAAAATTTGCCATGATGCCTCAGTAAGAGACACGTGTGGCATTAAGACATCTGCCACATGTCACTGGTAAAACTACCCGTCCATGCTGCTAACATGACCCGTTTTTGCTTTAGGAGAGAGCTAGAATCAAGTGACAACTGATATGTTCTCAATCATCATGTAACTTAGTGTCCAGGACTTAACAGTAAAAGGAAAACACTAAGAAAAGGTCAAACCTGGAAGGAAAAAAATAAATAAATGTCACAGGGAAAATCTGTAAATCTTTTTTGCTTCTTTATCAAAGCAAGGAACACCATCTTAATATATGCATGGTGAGACTATATTGGAGAGATTTCCTTTCACAGATGTCATAATCAACCTTCACTGACACCCAGTGCAAGCAGAAGCAATGAGTCCTATAAACAGAAATACACCTTTTCCTTGAAAGCTCTTTATTGAGAAAACATTCACGTTATCATTACTCAGAGTAAACATAAATCTAGGTCTGAATTTCAGATGTAGAATTGAAGTGTTTAAGTTGAGCCAGAGCTATAGGCCTCTATTTTGCCATTTGGCAGTACTCTTGAAGCTGAGGTTTTGTTAACACTAAAGTCTCCCATAGCCAGTGATCCTGGCACCAAGTGGTGTTGCATATCCTGTATGTTGTGAAATTATGGTAAGTGCTCTGTATAAAATCTTTCTTTCTCTCTTCTTTCCTATGTTCTGCAATCCAGTAACTAATTCATGCCTATATACCTTTAAATATCCAGGTAAAACAGGGGTTTTGACACTGGCATTGTATTTAGCCAATTTTTACCCATATATACACAGTTGTCAGCAAGAGTACAACAGGACCTCAATGCGTCTCTAACATAACACAGCTCCTATTTTGTTGCAGATGCCATTGCCAAGGAAAAGGCTTGCTGCCCAGACTCTCCAAAGAGAAAAGAAACCTAAATTGCAGCCTCTGAAGCTGGAGGAGGAAAGAGATCCTGATTTCAGCCACTTTTTTGACACCAGTCATGTAGGTGTATTCTATTACAGAGTTTCTCTGCCTGCATGATTCCTTTTGTGGTAGCTGCAGAATTTGATCCAATATTCAGAGACAATGGCATTAGGGAGAGTTGGTTTGAGTGAGTATCTAAATATGTCTGATGACAACCAAAAGATGATGATTAGAATTAGGAATAAATACTTTGTTAACAGACTGATTTTGACAAGTGGGTGGTTTCTTTTGCTTTCAGGTCTGCAACAAAGACAAGAATCTTGGAAATGCATTCCTGCTACCCTGGGTTTAAAACCAAGCAGTTTTATGTATTGTATAAAGTAAATAAAAATCTAGTTTTACAGAAACACAAGTGGTCTGAAACTGTGATTCAAACACAGGTGCTGTCAGTTCTTCTGGCTGCTCATCTTCTGCTTGGGAGTCTTGGTGTGGTCCAAGTTGGGTTGGACTCTACAGAATTCATATAAAATATACATAGGCTGCCAGTCTGATTTATTAGTACTCAAGAGGCCCCAGCATTATCATCTGGTTCCTCATTCCAGGAAACCTGTGGTGGGTGGCAGAAAGCAGAATTTTCCTTATTTTTGCAAACCATTCTTTCTCCTCAGCACGGAGCATAGCATGGTCTCTGATTATTTTCTTGGCCTTGAACTGCATGATTCATGAAGGACAGTTACTGTTTAATAAAGATGATGTGTGTGCAAGCAGATAAAACTAAATTATTAACCACAAAAGCATAATAAATGCCAAGTTATGTTACATATGCTTATTGAAATCAGTACACGTGACCTATTTCTTTCAGCTCTGCAGCTTGCCAAGTTCCCCTTTTGGGGCTCTAAGCCTCATCCTAAGCCTCTTGTTTATGCCTGAGCAATCTGGAGAGCCCAGGACCTGTTTCTGAGTGGTGTTCCTCTGCTCTCAAAGCTGCTCACAGGAGAAGCCTTTCTCACAAACCCCCTTTAGATTTTTTGGGCTTTGATAATAGCCTTACCACAGGCATTCTGAAAGCATCACTGAGGCTGTAAGATGTGTGGTCTGCTGAGGAGATGGGGACATGACAATGGATGGGTTTTTTCACAAAATTTTTGGACACACTTTTGCTTTACTCTGCTCTAGACAAAGCAGGAATTTCAAAGACTTATACAACTTAATCATGGTGTTCTCTAGATTGTCCTCGTATTCAGGAGTGTTTATGGTTGGCTTCTTTCCTTGAATCGTTTTGCAGCTGCACCTAGGCTCGTGGGGAAAAAAAAGTTAAAAAAAAAAAAACAAAAAAAAAACCAGCTAAAATAAATGCTTCCTGTCTTTCTCAGCTTCTTTTCTCATCATCTTGTGCATCTCTCTATATCTAAATTGGGCTCTACCTGTGCCTCCTTTGCAAATTGTAGACACAGGATCAGAGGGCTTCATACGGAAACAGCTGATGAGGAAAGTTTTTTTTTACTTTTGGGCAGAAAAGAGCAAGTTAAAGTCTGCAGTGCAAAGCCAAACAGAGCATCTCTGAACTTAGTCAGGTGCAGTCCCATTCCCCTGCTGCTTTCCAGAGTTAGGAAGTTGGGGCTATTTCTTGGTGTACTAGCCAGCCTTCAGATACCCACAGGAATTCTCCTGCTGTAAGCTTTAAATCACAGCTTCTGCAAGGTGTATGGAACATACAAACCCCAGAGGCATATTTCTCCTCTAATATCCCCATTCTGATGACAATTTTTTTTTTCATTTGTAAATATGTCTTCCTGTATAACCATGTGTGTGTGTGTTCACGTGTGTGTATCTGTCTGCATATTCCATCCAAATTAACTTTTCCTCAGCATCAAGTCCATCTCTGATTGCTAAGCACCCTGCCAGTCTATATGCAGACATAGTCTCACACATCTTTTTGTATATGCTTAAAATGGGATTCCTCCCCTAATTTCTTTTGCATAGCAGGATCTTAGTTTTAAAATTCCTGTTTCTGTTAATGGCTAGACTTTTATCATGTTGAAACTGTGACTTGAAGTATTCCCTGGTGTCTATTTATTCTTTGTGCTTTTATCCTTTTTGGCTGCTGCCTAGCATATTAAACCTAAAACATAGAAGACAGGTACAGCACCTTACCCAGGGATTTTTAGTTCACAAATGGGTCCTAATCATAGTGTCAAAAATAATAAATTAATGTTTCCTTAGCCAGTTTTTTTCTCACGCCTTTGAAAGCAGAAGCTTTCTCCTTGTGTCGTTGACTTTTTTAAAAAGAAAGAATCATTTGGCCCAAAGAAAGAAAAGATAACATGTCAGATTATTTTGCAAATCCAAAAAGTGTCATTCTCAGAAGGAAGATTTATTATTGTGTGACAGACTGAAAGTGTTTCATGCTGTCTAAAATGAAAACCAAGTAGATTAATTTCCAGACCCAAAACCAAACAAACTCTGGTTTCAACAATGTTGTCCAAGTTTCACTTTTGTGAAATTGCTGGGCCCTTGTGGTTCAGCTGAAGACTGTGTTAGAAGTGAATACGCTGAGCATCTTTAAATATCAAATCCATAAGATCCCCTTTGATATCAGATATATAACAATTTAAGAATGTTAATGTAATATGTTATATTCCTTCTTTTAAAAAAACACAACTTTTGACAGAACTTGTTTGGTAATCCAAAACATAAGAAGGTTCATTTACTGTCTTAGCTGATGTTCTCTCTTGGATCACAAAGAATTTCTGCTAGCAAATATTGTGGAGTATTCTTACATTTTCTATTTGTCCCCCCTTATCCACAAAAAAAAAAAAAGAGTAGTTTAGATTTAAATTATCTGAAAATAATGCAATGCATAATTTACTGTAATTTCCTGTACTAACCAAGAACTTTGCTTGTCTAATTAGTTGGCTTTTTTGTCAAGTATGTTATTGTACTCAGTTACTTTTTTCCCTCTTTTTTTTTAATGTTGAGAAGGAAAATTTAACAAATGTCTGTCAGCATCACTTGAAATATCTCAAAGGAAAGTGTATTACCCAGCCTAATTGCTATTATTTAAGTGATTTGATACATTTGGTGCCCTAATTCCTATGGAATTCAAGTGTTTTTACCTTGCCAAATTTTATTCCCTTACTTGGTCAGTGCTTGGTTCCTGCTTCTTCCTTAGGTCAATGCAAATGCTTGCCAGCAAAGTCTACAATTGTCCTTTGAACTAATGAAATAAGGGACTTGCTATTCTTCAGCAAGCTTTGGCAAAGAGGACAGTATTGTAATTTTTATACGATTACAACACCTGGGCTATTGAATTTTTATTGTATATAAAATATATAGTCAATTTTATCACAGCTGCCCTGAAGTCAGCAGTATAACATACCTGAAATTTTGCTAATTCTAAGGGTTATGATGGGAGGGACTTCTTTGAAGAACTTTTTTTTTTCAAGTATTTTTGAGATCCCCCTTGGAATTATATTTTTAATTACTTTATTTGCCCCTGGTGCCTCCCTGGAGGTCATTAAAATAGGATTAATTTACAGTATTCACAAGGAAGAAGAATGATGCTGTGCTCTCCTTACCTTAGCAATACGGAAGTGACAAGTGCTCTCACAGCACCAGAACCATGTTCCAGCAAGAGTCCTTACTTTTTATATCCATATCCCATGAGAATAGCCAGGTTTTTTTCAAACCTGGAATCCATCTAGCATGGTGTATCTATCTCCAGCAGTGGAGACAATCTGCCATGGGAAGCATAAGCACACTCCAACTGTATATTACTTCCATGAGGTCCCCTAGCCTCAAGTCATTTTTCAGCATGAGGAATTTCCTACATCTAATTACTTTGGTAAATCAGTAACCCTTGCTTTCAGGTATGTGCAATTGAGCTTACTTTAAAAAAAAAAAAATTAAAATAAAAAAGTCAGCCACCAAGTCTGGAACTGCTGCAGGAAGATCTTCCTCTGGTTTTGAATGCAGCACTTGGAATGCAGGAGCTGTGAGCAACCAAACAAACAGAGTGGATGTTGAACCCCAGCCACTCTTTTCTGGAAAACTTGTCATGTGTCCCCAGGTCACCTTTCCCAGACTGTGAAGCCCAAGCATACAGAGTCATTGATACAAAGCCTGTCCTTATCCTTGATCATCTTTGCAGCACTTTTCAGATCCTCTCCTATCACTGACATTCACCTTTCCTTCATTAAGGATGAAGGAGTAGAGCTGTTTTCAAAATTCAGAATGTGCACAACCCACCTGTTTACTAGGGATATACTGATGTTTCTTTACATTTTATAATGCTTCCTAACATTATGACTTCATTTGATACAGAATTTTCATGTCTTTCTCCTTAACAGAGGCCTTATACTGAATTATAGCATACTTTCTTATTTAGCTCTGAAACCACTCAATGAAGGAAAGATGATTCCTCACAGCTCTCTTGTATACAAGTACTAGAAATTCAGTGTCCTTTTGGCTCAAGAAGGATCTCTGTCTCTCTCCCTCACTCTCTGTTTTTCTCTATCCTTCATAACTTCTTTTTCAGTGCATAGCATCATTCCTGGTGAAGCAGAAATCTCTGCTGGATACCCCCCTCCAGTATTACAGCTCTGTCTTTCTACTTCTGTCTCCAGTTCTGCACAGGATATAGTAAAGGCTTCACAGAAAGTTCTCACCAAAGTCCTGTTCTACAGCTTTTTTTTTCCAGCATGAAAATCTTTCCTCCAGAATTTCCTACCTTCTCTCTTCTATATATGTGATTGATGGTTACCTAAATACTACCCACTGCAATCCATTACTTCTGAGGTTAACCAGCTTTGCACTTAATAGGCAAATTGTGTGTTTGCCTGTATGTCTGAGCTTTGTGCTGTATCAGAGCATTTTGCTCCTCTTCCCTTCCTGCTGGACATCCTCATTCCAGAAGGGCATTTGCATTAAGAGAGGGCACATACAGTCCAGATAAGAGAAACCTATTACTGGAGTCATGTTTCCTTTCACTTGCCAATATGATATTCCTGATTATCTCATCTGCCTCGCTAGGTCTCAGCAGAAGTAAACAGCTTGTTTTAAGACAAAATATTCAGGAACTGCAATGTGTCCTCAATGAATGTCTCCATTTGCCCACTTCTCTCTGGGCCAGCTGTCTGACTCTGACATCCATACACACATATTCTGGCTTTTCCATAGAGGCAATACTTATATGACTCCCTCTCTCCCTGCAGGAAAGGTGCTTCTAGTGTTCTTCCTTCTTTTTGCATTTTTGGACAGCTGCAACATCTGTTCCTGAAGAAGTCTCCGTTGCCAGCTGTTCCTTTTTCATTAACCTCCCACCGTGCCCTGGCAGCCAGGAGGGCCACACATGTCCTGGCATGCATCAGGCACAGCATCACCAGCTTGGCAAGGGAGGGATTGTCCTGCTCTGCTCTGCGCTGGGGCAGCCTCCCCTCCAGTGCTGGGGGCAGTTTTGGGCACCACAATAGAATAAGAGCATGAAGCTGTTAGAGCATCCAAAGGAAGGCCACAAAGATGATGAAGGCTCTGGAGGAGAAGCCATAAGAAGCAGTGAGTCTTTTCAGCCTGGAGGAGACTGAGGAGAAGCTTCTTTGCAGCTACAACTTCATGAGGGGAAGAGGACTGGCAGGCACTGATCTCTGTGGTGATCAGTGACAGGGCCCAAGGAAATGGCCTGAAGTTGTGTCAGGGATGTTTAGGTCAGATATCAGGAAAAGGTTCTTCACCCAGAGGGTGTTTGGGCACTTGGAACAGGCTCACCAGGGAAGTGGTCACAGCACCAAGCCTGTCTGAGTTCAAGAAGAATTTGGAAAATGCTCTCAGGCACGTGGTGTGATTCTTGGTGTCCTGTGCAAGACGCATAGAAGATGAAAATGTTATGTATGGGCCCTAAACTGTCCTGCTATAAATGATAGCATCTGATAACTAGATCATTTGGTAAGCAAGTCTCCCTGAATTACAAGCTGAATTTTTAATTAGATAAAACTACTAATTATAAGCTGACTTTTTTATTAGATACAGCTGTGGCAATGGAAAGGATTGTTTCTTAGACAACAGTTAAAATGAGACAGAAACAAGACTGCATCTGAAAAAGGTTAAAAGAAGGATTATCATGTCCTCTACTATGGTGACTATCATCTTAAAAATAATCTCTTGGGGGGGTAGTAAATCACTATTTCACTCCTAGGTTTTGTTCAAAGACAAAAGTTTTGAACTTCAAATTTTTGGCAGAGATTCCTCCAATTTTTGGCACAGCACAGTCCCACATGCACTCCTACATTTGTTGAATCACAAGAAGTGGAAAGTTATAAACAAGAAAAGACTACTGGGATAAATCTGAAAGTAAGAGCCATCATGACTGAAGTCTGTTAAGGTATTTTCCACAGTATGAATCTCTACTGCTTTTCCACATGGGGTGTGTATTTAGATAAAGGTTGACATCTTGACAGGCTGAAAGAAGGGACTGACAGGAGCCTTGTGACACTCAGCAAGAGCAAATGCCAAGTCCTGCACCTGGGACAGACTAACCCATTGCACCAGCCTAAACCAGGGTTTGCCTGTTGATGGGACAGCTCTGCTGGGAAGGATCTGTGAAGCCTGGTGGTTGCAAGCTGAATGTGTGACAGCAGAGAGCCCTGGCACCAAAGCACATCAACAGCACCATCTTGGGTTGTATTTATGAAAGCATAGCAAGTGAAATGATGGAAGAAATTGTCCCCAGAGAAACTGCATCCACTTTTGGGTCTCAGTACAAGAAAGGCATTGAGGCCCTTGAGCAAATTCAGTGAAGGGGTTCTGAGATGGTCAGGGTTGCAGCACTTGCCCTGTGAGAAGAGGCCAAGGGACATGGGCTTGTTCAGCCTCAATAAGAGGGGGCTCCAGGGCACCAAAGAGCAGCCTGCCAGTGCCTGTGGGCAAGACAATGGAATCAGCCTCTTCACCAAGATTCATGGTAAGATAATGGACATAGGCTGAAATGGGAGTTTGAGACTGGATATTCAGAAAAATGTTCATTCAGAGGGTAATTAAGCACTCTAAGAGATTGATTAGAGAAGCTGGGTCTCTGCTCTTCAGTGTTTTTTAAATCCAGCTGGACAATATCTTGAGCAAAGGAAGTTGGACTAGAGACCTCTCAAGGTCCATTTCAGTGTGAATAGGTCTGTGAGTCTGTGAACTATGTGGAGCCCAGGCACACATCATTGTTCCCCTCTGTGTTACCTACATTTGCTTCAAGAGGCTTGCTGCATGCAGGTGGTCACTGGTACAGCTCGTGACAGTTTGCTAAGGATCTGCTGGGAAGGAAAAGCTGCAATCCTCACTCTCCTTTACAAAGCAGAAAAATACTTTTGAAGAAATAGCTGTATAAAGAAACTCAATTCAGTGACATTTATAACATACATTGACTTTGAATGTGTATTCCTTATCTGGCCATGGAAGATTTTTGCCATCTGAAGCAAAGAACCATGCTCTGCTCCAAAGCATATACAAATCCCTTTAGCTTCAGTGGGAATAGCATGCACATAGCTGAGGGCATGGCTTGGCCCATGGTCATTAGCCTTCTAAAAGCATTTTTTCCTACATTTTTTTTCCTTGCAATATTCATCTTTTTCCTTTCCAAAGGTTCTGATGTCATTCCTGTTGCTGAAGTTATAGGGCTCAATTTAGTGGGAACATCTTTGAAGTTTAATTAGATTTCTTGAGAAAGACCATGGGTAATCTGAAATACAAATTCACAAGATTGCTTCAGGCCAAAAGTGTCATGCAACAACATTAGACCAAATATTATGCAATTGTTCTGTAATTCATCCTCTCTTCCCACTCATGAGTTGGGTTTGAAAAGCTTGTGGAATATATATGACAGAGAAGTGCCAAATGTTCCTTATGTATAGTCCATTCTCATGTTTCCTATGGAAAATATTTCTTCTCACAATCTTCCCTTTCCCACATTAAGCTGAAGTTTTTCCATTACACCAGGGTAATATCATCCATGTCCACAAAACTTCAAGGAAAGCCTGACATGTCCACCACATCTGTTCCGATGGTAGCATCCAAGGTCAGGTACAGACTGCATCCATAGAGCTAGCAAGATGAAATATTATGTAATAGACACAGCTCCTTTTTCTAGAAATGCATAAGTGATTATGCAGAATTATCCATATATGACTATGAAAACTTTAAAATTGAACCTTATAGCTGTTCTGAACAAGTCCTGGCCTTGTTGGTCTACAGTGTTTGCAGTGGGTGTGAAATCAGCTCTCATTTGCCTTTGAGGGCAGAGCCAGAGACCCAGGAGAGGAGGGCATGAGATAACACAGGTACACAGTAGAGCACACTCCTGTGCTGTGCTCAGGTGGTCCCTCACAAGGCACACTGGCAAGTGTGGGGGAGCAGGGAGAGATGCTGTGTCCCACCGTCTGGCATCTCAGCACTTCCCTCATGCCCAGCAGCCAAGTGCATCTGCTTGGCAGCACAGAGGTTGGGCTACAGTAGAAAAGCATCTTGTTCACAGCTGCAACATTTTCTGCACAGAAGATCCTGAAGTGCGTTTACAAACTCTAAGTTAAAATTTAGTAACTTACTGTCCAACCGTTTCTGTCTTCAGTGGAATAGTGACAGCAAAGTTAGTGTCAGCTTGTCCAGGTGTGAAAGTCTCCAAGGGCTGACCAGAAACAACACAGTCATCAAGCTCAGCCTAAAACTGCTGCTCGTTTGGCCTCTTTGCAAGTACTCCTGGTAATGGGTCAATAAATGATTCCTTGGGCAGACTAAGACTAATAAATGATTCCAAGGGCAAGACTAAGAGGTGACCAATGGCACACATCTTTGTCAGCACTTCATGGTGATGACAAACCATATGGTTGCAGTCCATGGCACTTCCTTCTTTTAATGAATATGGGGAAGTTTAAGATCCCAGAAGATAAGATCCCACATGGAGTGGAGGTGGGATGATATTGCCTTAACCCCACTTTGGCAGACTTAATACATGGAGTTATTTGGACCTATTGAATCCTTAGGCAAAATTAGCTTTTTTTTGGTATCATTGAAATGAGAGTTTTGTGGGTAAAATCTTCCATTCTGTACATTCAGCGCTTATTTCTTATAAAAGAAATTAAAGCAATCAACAAGAGAACAGAGCACATAGAACTTTACTGATGTTGCAGCCCACAAACAGCAAGAGATCCCTTTGTGTGAAATTTAACTTGTATTTGGTTACAAGTATCATTTTACAGTACATAGCTTTGAGATCTGATTCATTATGGCAGTTTTATAAATGGCATTTAGAGTAACGTTAGACTGATGCTGAGATGAATCTGTCTTTTTAATATTTTAATAGTTTGTTGTTCTTTAACTGTCAGAGTTATGTGTTGGAAAAGTAACTTATGTGTTGAAAAAGTAACAGTTGAATATAACTTTCACAGCCGTGAGTCCACTAAAAGAGGTTCCCACAGGTCTCCTACTGCTGCCTAAGGAAAGGAGTGTGACTATGGACTGAGAATTGAATATGTTATAAAGCAGAAGTTTTGGGCAATATATTTGGGATAGTTAATATTTTTCATGGTGTGTAAGTCTGTCAAGGCTTGAACACATGACAGCTTTGTGGGATGTAAATAAGGCATCCATAGAAGGTTCATTACTGGCATGTTTGTGTCTCTAAATGTCAGATTTTGCTCCAAAGCTGTGTTCTCCAGGTCACCCAAATGGAACGTAACCACCTGAAAGAGCCACTCAGGCTCACCCAGCCCAAAGCCCCACAGCTGGACCTCACTGACCTGTCATGCTTTCCTCAACACTTTTTCTAGCAGCTGATTTATAAAACAGGAAAAGGATGAGAGCAGTACAACAGAGCTGTGGGGCTGGAGCCAGCAGGGGCCAGCTCAGGAGGAGCCCCAGGGGGAAATCCCATCCCAGTTCATTATTTGGGCCCTGCAAACAGGGCCCTTATTCTCACAGGCCCTCTGCCCATTGCAGCAGTCTCTGTTAATGTAACACACTCCTTTTTGCCCCTTCTTTTCCTCATTTTAAACAGTCTGAAGAAAAAGAATTAGGATCCCTATCTCATATGCCTTCTATAGGAGAGCTGACTTATAGGCTAGAGACTGGTGGTGTGCCAGCACTTTTCCATACAGAAAAATGAGTTCTTCCTCTATGATCATGCTTTGGGTTTGTGTAGGAGTGTTTGGTAATATTAAGTACATGCTTTTTTCAGCTTCATCCAGTGGTTTTAGGTCTCAGGAGTACTACTCCTTCCCCCTTCAAGGGGATCCCTCCTCCACAGATGAACTGGTCAGCTATTCATACAAATACTGTTTATTCTTCTGGTTTTGCATTATGCCTATTAAAGAATTTGCTTTGCTGCGAGAGAGGCGTCCCTGGGATTTGGGACTGGCCACGTGCCATGGTTTCCACATGCAAACCCTTGGAGCCACTCTCAGCCTTTCCATTGTGGCTTTGTGCTTTGACAGCCTTCAAGGGTAACATTACTTATTTATTTTCTCTCTTTTTTTGATGTGTGTCTGAAACTAGGTATCTGATTGTGCTTTTCAGACTTTAAAACAAGTTTAAAAAGTGTAAGTCATGCATATGATGAAATCTGGTTTCTCTTCATCTACCAGAAATCTCTGCATCTTTCCCTGATAACCCCAGCACACTCCTTCATGTCCTTGTTTATTTGGTTGGCAGACAAAGGGTGGAAACAATGCATATGCCCATTGGCAGGTTGGTGTGCCAACAGGCCAGCAACAGCCAGCCTTTGGAAAGGGTAGAGGAACACAATTGTTCCCATATCTTGTGTCCCGAAGTACCATTTTATCCAAACACCAAATTGGGAGAAATTTCTACACTTAAGAACTCTAGGCTGATTTAATCTTTCAGAAGTTATGAATGGCAAGTGGCCAATTGAAAATTAAGTGATCGTGCAAATCTCTCTTTCTCCTGCCTTTATTTTTTATTATTGTTTTTTAGGAAACCACAGGAGTTAAATCAGCAGTTCTTAAGCTTTTGTTCCTGTGGTTGATTTCGGCAAACAATGGTGCCCACCCACTTTGCAGTTCTCACTGTGTTTATATTTCCTCATGAGAAACCAGCCAAAATCATTGCTGAAGATGGAGTTGGGAAGGAGAGGTCCCATAAGAACAATAGGCTGCCAGTAAAGTCCATCTAAAGGATGCTGCTGCTGTTGCTGTGTATTATTACTGTACTTACAAGGCTGAATATCAGTCTTACATGATTGGTCTTTTCTTGAAATGCTATTTGGGTAAATAGGAACATATCCCACAGGAGGCAAAATTCGTATGTCATAGCCTTCCATGTTATGAATTATTAACATCTTCTCATTTTTCCTCCAGGGAGGAAAAAAAGGTGTGGATCCAAAGAATGTCAGCAAGAAAAAGCATCAAGCAATTTCAGTATTTTTAACACCATGAAACAGGCCTTGAAATAGAATAACCTCTTTTTGAGGGTCCAAAAAGATCAATGGGGAAATTAGGGATACTTACAAAATTTCAGTGTTTAGGCCTATAAATTATAGTTTATTTTTAGAACAATACATTTTTGATCAGGAAGCCTGATTTAATTTGATAGATCTTTATACTTTACATTTTCAGCTTTTTTTTTTTTCTGTTATTCACAAACCTGATGAGACTGGAGCTGCATAAACAGCACACAAAGCAAAGCTCAGTATTGGGAAAATTGCTCATATAGTTGTTTTGGTTGGTTGATCTATTAAAGTAATGGTGTTAATAGAACATCTTAAATTGCACAGTAATAATCTGTACTTCCTAGTTGAGTATGATGGTTTTCCAGTTTGGTTTATTACACTGTAAATAACTCCCTTGCATCTGTGTTGATTTGTTTATTCAATTAAATCTGAAGGAAAAACAACCCAGTTTTGCAACAGTTAAATAAAGCAATTGTGCCATCCAGTGGCTAGCTAGGTTAACTCATGTCTTCTTCTTCCACATAGTCATTTGGTGTTTCTTTTTTCTTACTCAAAATAATATGTAATTCTTGCAACATGTAATGTTCCATGGCTGCATCCTTTTTATATATGTAATAAAATTTTATTTCTATTCAAACTTCTTTTTTCTACACTATTTAAACTGAAGGCCCAAAGGAGGAATAAGGTGTGCCATATATTATTCTGGATCAGTTACAGATAAGCTACAGGTTATTACACACCCTATTATCAAATATCATGGGCTATTGACAACAATGAGCAAATAAAAATGTAGCATTTATCTACTGTGACCACTGAGCATGGCAGAGCCTTTCATGAGGTTTTCCCAACATAACTTTTTGTAATAACAGCTGTGACTGAGTTTATAAATTGGTCCATGAAACATCTCTGTGACTGTTTGAAAGAAAAAGTCAGGGGGGGGGCAGACAACATGACAAAATAATCCTACAGTATGATTACATTCTTAAATGTCACACTCATCTCTTGAGGATAATTTGTAAGGCAGTTCTCTGGAGCTTAATGTGAGGTCTGGGCCTTGTTGCTTGAGTACTGACTAGATTGGGAAATGCGGCCACGAGTCACAACTTGAAAATGTGTCATCATTTCCAAACCAAAATCCACTGTGATCACTTCCAGGGAAGAAGAATGTCCCAGATTACAACATTTTGTTGGTGATCCACAGGCCTTCTTTGGGGAAAGTTTCATTGCGCAAATTAATTTATGGCATCCACGTGAAGCCTGCAGTTTGGACAAACACAATACTGCATGCATGGGTGTGGAGGACCAGGCATAAGCATGTAGGTGTGTTTTGTCTCAAATATTCTGACTGTTGTGGTAGGAAAGCTGTGAACAGAGAAGGGTCACAGAACAGAGGGTCCCACAGAGGTGGAGCAGCACTTTGCTGAGCCAACTTCTTTTTCTACCTTGAGACTCACTCCTACGCTCCCCTGACTCCCTTACTGGAAGGCTCAGAAGGGCTGAGTGCACAGATGCAAACAATGTGGCTGAGTGTGTGCGATGAAATGGGATGAAAAATCAGTTTTACATAAGAGGCTTGCACCAGAAAAACTATAAAAAGAGCATCGGTCCTGCTCACTTTTTCTCTTTTTCCTCTTTTTTTCTCAGTCTTGCTACTCCAGATCCAGACTATCCACATAGAAGGACCACCACAGGATCTAAGGACTGATGATCTTTTTTCCACCCTTAGTTCTCTCCTCTCTTGCTTTGTCTTGTCAAAGTGCAGCTGTCATATTCTACCCTGTACTTTGCACTCGAGTTTGTTGCAGGAGTCAGAAGCTTGTTGAAGAGTGTTGTAAAAGTGAAGGGCTTGATAGAAAACACTTCTGAGACTGAAGAGTGGGCTTGTTGCCAGACCTAAGACAATTATACAATAAAGCCAAAGAGAGTTCCCTGTCAAGTGGACTGGTGTCTTTGTTCAGCCTAATTGGAATTTATAACAAACATTGTTCTCCCTACCAAGTTGGTTATGACGGCAGGAAAGAAAAAAATAAGCAGCTGCTCGGTGGAGGCAAAATGCATGCAAAGAATCTCAAACATGTATGGTGCTACACATAGTTTTACATTGTGGAAGAGAAACAGATTCTGATGGACTGTTCTGGTTCCTTTTCTTACTCAAGTGGTTTGCCATCGCCTTAAAACATTAACCTTGTGCACGGGAGTTGCACATCCCAGAAACTGTCACCAAGAGAAAAAGTGCATCATTAAAATAGAGCGGTGGCTGTGGGTACAACTCGTGAAGGGACAACTCCCAGCCTCAGCACACCGTGACAGCCTGCTTCTTGTACGAGAGCCCTGTGTTCTCCCAACCATGGCAACACACTCTTTTGGCAGATAAACTGGCCCTTTATTTTCACTTGGGTTTAATCACAGGCTTTTAGCTCTCGGGCTCTTCATGTAGTCCAGCTGCGTAGTCTTCCCAGGAGCAGCACAAACACATGTTGTGATCCTGTGCAAAGCTCTTTCTGTCAGGTACAGCTGACAAACCATCTCCCTGTCGTGGGCACATCCTCTCCACTGCTCCTCTCCACATTGCCAGCACAGGTGTGACTCACTATATCTCAGGCTTATCTGACAAGTATTTAGCCATTCCCAACATATTCCTTGAATGCAAGCAGCAATTCCCATATGCCAGGACTTCCAAGGAAATCTCTCTGCAATGCTGCCCTGCCTCTCAGGGACATGAGTTACCACCCATCAGTGCCATATGCACTTCATCATGATGAGGTATGACAGAATAGTTAACATGGTGACAATCCTTTGGCTACAGAGGCACAGGAAGGTTCTCCCATAAGGAAAACCTTAGAACTAAGCAAAACAGTACCTTGCCCTGAGGTTTAGAAGGCATCTACAGATTTAGGCTGTATTTTGAGAGGGCCAGTCCAAGAGGAACTCAAAACAACTGGCAAGAAGCCAGCATTTTTGAGGCTTCTTAAAAATGAGGCAGCAAAATCACTAGTCACTTTTGCAAATGTTGCTGGAGATGCTTTGTTCCTTATGCATACAGTTCACATTTACAAAGCAGTGTTTATTTACACTGTGCCTCCAGTGTACCTGGAAATGAGATTCATACTATTGCTTTTATCTTAGATATCACTAGCTCTTCATAATGAGATAATAATAATAATAATAATAACAATAATAATAATAATAATCATAATCATAATAACCTATATAGAATATAATGTAACATATATTAAATATATAGAGACTATAATGCATATAATATAAACTATAATAAATATAATATATAGATGACATGCTATGCTATATAGTATACAGACCATTGTATTGTATTATATAATTTCTAATATATTCAGCTCTATTCTCAGAAAACAAATAAATAACAGCCAAAGGCAGATGTTCCCTGCTGGTTGTTTTTTGGTTTTGTCTTTTCTAAATTGTTACGAAAAGCTAATGTTTAAAAAAATGAAACAAACAAACAAAAAACTGCAAAGCCCAGCATCAAAATGTCAGGAGAGATGAAGAACTAAGACCTTCTCAAGCCAAATTTTTGTCAGCTTCTCAGCTGCAAAACTCTAAAGAGACTAAATGACAATTTTGAATGTTTGTGTTGGAGAAGAAAAAAATCTTCCTCAAACACAAGACCCAGCCTTCCAAGTTACATAAAAATTCACTGCTCTGCAGCTCTTTGAAGAAGGAAAGTGATGACAGTTGTCACAATTTCACTCCCACTGAGTGTGTGTCTGCTGGGCAGACCTCTGCCACCCTTCCTGTACAAGTCCCACTTATCAAATCCAGCTGAAGTTGGGACCAGGTGCAGATACAGAATTGTGGATGAGATCAGCATTGCTGTGATAAGCACAGTTCAGATCAAAGGAGAAAAAAAAAGAGTTTGAGCTGTCTTGAAGAAACATTAATGAATTTCTAGTGAAGAATTTTTACTGGACAGAGGACCTAAGGTAGTGTGTAAACAAGACTCCTCATATTTAGCACTAAGAGAAAAAACACTATTAGTGCTTTAGCATGGCAAATAGCCTGGCCATGTAGTTAATAATAAGCCAAATGAAAGGAAGCTATGGTAAGGATATTTTTCCGTTTTCACCCTCTTGCTAGAAGTGTTGACACAGTTTTTTGAGTCAAATCTCAGTAGGGAGGAGATAAGGCTGTGATTATTAGCCCTCTGATTCCTAAGCCTGCCCTGTAAAAGCAAAGTTAAAGCTAGGCTGGACCTGCAAACAAGGCAGGCATTCACTGGGCTCAGCTTTCATTCCCCTGGAGTAGTTGTAGTTTGAGATATCTCACTCAATCTGAGTTCAGATTCCTGTGTGCTTGATTTTCATGGTCCCATAGTTAAGTCACTCCACTCCTTTCCCATTTATTTTTGGCTCCTTAAGCTTGGCTGCCTATGTCACTTGTTCTTGGGGAGCTCTTGGCTCTACAGGCATAAAATCCTGTCACAGTTAAAGCTAATCTCTGATAGTTTTGATATGCCTGGGCCACCTTCCAGAGTCTGCTATGTTAATGCACAAAAACAATGATGAGGCAGGCAGACCTCCTTTGTGAGGACGTTATGTTTGTCCTATTTATGGCTCATTTATTAGAGGATATAACAGCCATGCCTGACCTCTTCTGAGGAGACTTTATTAGCAGTGTGCAATGGTCATTTCCACTTATCATGAAGAGCAATTGTTATGTTATCATAGCAATTCATAAGGAAATTTCATCAAAGGCATCATCAGAGATGGTTCTCTGTCTTCTTTCAGCTGTGAATTCTTCTGCAGCAGTAGTGTTTGTGACTTTCTCCGACACAAATAGTTCTCAATAATTAATTTCTCCCACAGAAGTCACCACCCAGGGGAAAATGCCAAGTCTCCTTTTGTTGTCTCATTAGTCACAAGTAATGAGCATGTGTGCAAATTGCAACTCTGATTCCTAAAACTTCAGGCAGGGAGGCAGCATCAGAAATGAACTACCAGAATTCAGCAACAAGTTTACTTTTGGCAGTGCTGTTTCATTATCATATCCAGATCTACAGCTACTTGGTAATCTGTGCTCACTCATATTTTCTCACCCTCTACAATTAAGGTAAATAGATGTTTTCTCCATTGGTAGTATTGTCATCCCATGTATCATTTTCCTCCTGTGTTTTTTCCAGCTGGCTTTTCTAAGATTCATTTTCACTTTCAGAAAAATTAAGGTTTCACTTTAAAACTTTTCAGCAATGTGTTGACTTAAAGATCAGGACCCAATCAGCAGTTACTACCTGCTTTCAGTACTGATACAGTGTCTTGGAGATGCAACAGTTCTCCAAATTCTTTCTAGTATTCCTATTCTTCCAGAAATGTTTCTGTTGCTGTGATTGCTGATTAATATAATATAAATATAAAGACTACCTTCAGGATAGCCTTAGCTTGTAAGAGGTTCCCCACCCTTAATCTTTCATTAAGTTTGTTTCAGAGCTTCACATTCACTTGGTGCCTTCTTGCACAACTGCAGCATCATTAAAATTTTTGGAAAGGAAGCAGAACGATTAAGTAGACAAGCTGAGGACTGTTAAAACTTTGTGTTGAAGTGTACAAGCTCTTGCCCACCATATCTGGTGCTGGTCTTGTTATGGCAAGGGAAGGAGATTTTGAAGTGGTTTCCTCAAAACTATTCTTCTGATCTTGGCAACCTCTGGTGTGTAAATGTTGGCTTAAGGTCTGGTTTTTATACATACTTGATCACGATGGGTCATAAATGCACATTGTGTGGATACAGGTAGAGCTACTAATAGGGTAAACTACTATAAATGGTTAAAAAAGACATAAAATCTTATTGAAAGAGGCAATCCTCAGTCTGTGTTCATAGCAATAAGACATGGTGTAAGTTACAGACCAAAGAAGCTCCAGCACTGCTGTAACTTTCATGGCTTCTAAAAAAGTTTCTCCTGTTGAAATCTCCCAGTCGTCATTTATGTCTAATTTTGGCTGATTTGATGAAAAGCTGTTGACTTTGCTGGGATTGACTTTTGTTTTGGTTTTAGAGGGTTTGATACCATTTTTCCTGGTTCTGGCCAAGACAGGCTAAATTTTTTGCCATAGCCAGGAGTGGCATGGCCAGGACTGAAAGGTTATTCTATAGCACCTCATGTCACTGCAGGGAGTGAGGGAAGGGGTCCCTTTCAGCTCGGGCAAAGACAAACACATCTGTGGGATTGTTTTTGTTCAGGGCCCTGGGTGCATTTGTTGGGTAATGCAGAAGGACAGGGAAATATGATGTTTACCTTAAAGGGCTTTGATTTTTTGGGTAGAAAAAGTTCATAATGTTAAATTGTACAATACCAGTTGCTGAATGACGCTGCCACTCTATGCCATAACTACCAAGGACAGAAAGTATGGACTGCTCCAAGTACACCATCCATGAAGTCCTTATGTGGCTTGCAACCATCTGACAGCACACCAGCACTCCTGCAGTGGAAGACTGCTAGGATGGATAGAGCCCACAGTTGGGCTAAATGAACTCAACAGTCTTGGAGAGACAGCCATTGACTATGGAAATTATGTCCGTGCATAAATATATATGTACATGGGAGGTGTAGGATCTGGGCAAGATGTAAATGGTATAGAATAGGGGATGGTAATGTGAGTGAGCAGAATGTGGTTTGGAGAGGCTTGGCAGGAATACTAAATTTGGGAATACCATTCCTAAACCAGAATACCGTTCCATACAGCTTTTATGGGAAGGGTTTATGGAAATACCTCTGTTCTGTTTGGGCATGACTCACCTCAAGGTCCCCACACTCAAATGAGTAATGTGAGGGCAGGGCTGCTACGGTCATCCAGGAAGAGCCCAGCTGTGGGGCAGATGTGTGCCAGCACATGCAGCTGTGTGAGCCAGCAGGGAGGACTGACCCTGCACCCTCCAAACTGTGTCACACCACATACAGAATGCCAAGGCTGTGTCAAGGCAGTGGCAGAGCAATTTGAAAAATAGGCCTTTTTGTGTAGGTATACTTAAAGACACCAGAGTGTTTTACCTTGGATAAGCACAAAACACTTAGTGCCATATAATTATACAATTATACAATGTGAAGATGAAGGTCATAAAGATGAAGTTTTTCTGATGAGATCTAGAGAATAGAAAGGGAAACAGGGCACAAAGGAGCAAAGTTAACACAAATTTTATCACACCTGTTTTAGCACGCCTCACTGTAGGAATTCCTAAGTGAATTAATTTTTACCAAGAATCAAGTGAATTTTAAAACTCAATTTGAGTAAAGGTATGCAGGTATGCATATATTTTTGAAAAAATGTTTTGAAAAAGATAAAGTATTGAATGAAACACAGACATCGCCATCACACAGCTGTGTCACTAGCAAATAAATTTTGACTGTGCAAGTTCTGAGTTCCTTTTGAAAAATAAAATAGGCATAGAAGCCTTGCCAAATATTTCTGAGATAAAACCAAATACTTGGGAACTTGTGATGACTTAATTCCTTATTCATTTAGTTTTCTATTATCTTTTAATGTGTGGTGTTAATTTCTTTCTAAAAACTAGAGCAAAGGTTTTTGCTGAGTGTTTGTTGGCAGGATCTGGGAACCAGCAGTATCAGACTGAATGTCGCTCCTTCCAGTTTTCTTTTGCTGGGAACAATGGAATTCTGTTACTAAATTTTCTTTAGTTCTATTAAAGAGGCACAAAGATTCTCTGACCAGCATGAAGGCTTTCCATGTTAGATGCAATATGTGAAGCTGTATAAAATACATCTGTTAACACAGGGTAGGAAAACAAAGTGACTAATTTTAGGGAGAGAAAATAAGGAAATTAGGGCAAGTCAGCAATGGAGTTGTGAGAGGCAAGGCCCAGGAACAAACACTTGACTAAGGGTAGCTGTGGGGATGTGGCTTTGCTGGCAGTGAGTAGACATGTGCCTGCCTCAGGATGGATTAAATGCTGAGAGCAGCTTATTGTGCAGCTTATTCTCAAATAATTTCTGCTTCTTGGTGGTATTTCCACAGTTGAAGGTGGGTTGCTTTGTAGCAGGACTGGAAGACTTCCTCTGCAAGAAGCTCTCCTTCCCTGCTGTCACTGAATTTATGAGCACTAAAGGAAAATCCAGGCATTCATATCAGACAGTACAGTCTGCTGTGCCTGTACAAAATGCACTTAAAGGGACCAGAGACAATGTCTAAAATGTATCTGCTCCCAATTACAAGGTAACATTTTAAAATGTTCAGCACCCAGAAGCCATTAGCCAATGGGAAAAAAACCCAAAACACAACAATTTGTTTTCATTAAGAGCTCTTCTCACTCCCCAGGTGCGTTATTCAACAATGAATTGACTCCCAGCCTTGTTTTCCAGGATGAGTGAACAGGTTTTTGATAAGCTATTATAGACAATGCCAGTGATGGAGCTCCTTCTTTCCATTTGAACATCTTTGATCAGAAGTAGGTGCAAGATTTGTAAAAGCCTACAAACTGGTTTGGTCAGCAGGAAGCTGCATTTTTCCATGCAAGAGAAGGATTGTTTTCAGTCTGGAAACCCTGTCTCAGTTGTGGGAGCTGCTCTAGCCATCCCTGCAATAAGGGGAGTGTGTGAGCCACACCTCACTGCTCCTGTCCAGCACCAGCAGCTCCAGCTGTACAGGACAGCACTGTGGCAGTACAGGAAGGCACAGTCCTACAGGCTATCCTTTGCTTCCAAAGTCTGCAGTTGTATTTTAAGTTCGATCAGCAGAGAAGAGTCCAGAGCAATAATCAGGCTCCAAGACCTCAGTGATCCACAGCAAGAGTCCAAACCTCAGAGAGTCAGCACAAGGCTTGGTCCTCTGGCTGTTCAGCTGCACAATTTGCTTTCTAACCAGCTTCATCAAACAGAACAAGTCCTGTCATGGTTTGGAGGAGCTGGAAGGCTTTGGGAAAATTCCAGGCTTCAAATACAGCCCACAGATATTTCTTCAAGACAGAAGTATAAGTCATCAGGATGAGTGATAAATTTAATTTGGTTTTGTAATCCCATTCACCTTTTCAGTTCATGGTTTCTATTTATTGAAATAGAATTGATTTTTGCACTAGAAAATCTGAGTTAAAATGTGTTTGTTTTCTATACTTTCCCAAATATTTAGACAATTCCTCATACTAGCTTCCTCATACTAGCTTTCTAGAGGGTTTCTGGATTATCTGGTCTGCCTTTTTAAAAACAACCCCCCCCAAAAAAAAACATTTACAGAAGTGTCAGTCCAAATGTGACAAAGTACTTATGACATTTTCATGTATGCTCATTACCTAACAGAATGTTTTCCACTGTATTAATAACCTCAGCCTCATTAGCTAATAACATAGAGCACAGTATCCCCTAATACCTCAACTTCTGTCAGCTGGACCACTCTGCAGGTGCAAGTAGGTTCGAGTAGTTCAACAGTTTTTTCTCCTGTATTATAGGAGATGTGGGATTTGGCTGAAATGTATTATTCAGTGGACTTTAGAATCTTGGATCATTTAAATTATGAAGGAAAACCTTCTTCTTTTTCTTAAGAAAATTCTATATTTTTTCTTTTCCACTTCAATTAATGTTGCCACAAGGAAAAATCTCTCTGAAATACTATTATTACTGAAATTTACCCTGAGCTGTGATGAAAGCTGGAAAGCACTTGCAAATGGGCATCATCAGATTGAAAACAGAGGCTACACTTCTCCAAAACAGTCTTCCTTCAGGGAGTTAACTCTGCTCAGTGATTTAGAAATACTAAAAGCAAAATTTTTCCAACAGTATTTTGGCTTTTCTACTTACAGTCCCAGCTGGGTCCTTCAGATTTGAGATAAGCAGATACAAAAAATAAACTTTGCTAAAAATAGAGCCAACTTGAGCAAACCTTCAAAAATACTGGATACTAAGTTTGGGGTAAATCCAGCCACATCCTTTTGTGTCATTCAATTCCATTATCTAACATTTGATTGCTGCATCAGAAGGAAATCACTATTTTTGTAATGGTTACAGCCGTAAATAGCTTACTTTCAGGAAAAGCACTATCTGCTTTAACATTTCTGGGCCATTGGGTTTGATTTGTTTGGGTTTGGGCTTTTTTCCATTCCTTGGATATGAATGTTTTTAATTAGATTCCTGAAAATGTGCAATGTGTCTGCAAGTTCTCTGAACTGGCCATCTTCCCACCACGTGACTTACACCATGGAGTCTGCTTTCCACATTTTTTATCTTCTTTCAGGTATTAAACATATAACAAATACAAAGTTAGAGAGCCTTATCATTTTTGCAGTGCCAGTGAGGTCTCCTGTGATTAACCCACTGAGTAGAGCATGAAATACTAAGAAACAAATGTTCCACAAGACAGGAACTGCACACAGTAAATGAAGCAAATCATGGCTTAATGCTTTATATGAATGTTTGGTTCTACTTTCTTTCCCTGAGGGTAAATTAATACTTTATTATTTTTGGTTGATATATTGAAACAGGTAAATACACTAATACTGATTACTGATACCAGCTTATGGACAAAAATTAAGTAAACTACATCTGTGGGAAAGAAAAAGGCATACAGTCCTGCTCTTCATGAAGTCAATCACATGAGTTTCGAGCTTACCTAAAAAGCTGGGCAATTCTGTTTCTTTTACATATTAAGACCACCTCATTTAATGCAGTAAACTGGATCAGGAAGTGATTGAATTTCTAAGTAGCACTTAAGTTCAGATCTGTCACAGTGCATCCAATAACTACTAGTACAAGTTACAGCTAAAGTCACAGTTACCTGCAAGAATTTTGTTTTGGAGCAAAACATCCCCTTGGAAAATGATCTTGAAGTGTAAGAAAGTTTCTGACCAGCAGGGAAATATTCACCCAAACTTCATGTGATGAAAAGTCAGCCTTGTGTTAAGTCAATTTGCAAACCTGCTCTGTTATCTGCAGGATAACAGTTTTGGGGAGAAGCCTCCTCAAAGCAAAACAGATCCTGGAGACAATTTTCACTTCACATTAGACTTTTTTCCTTTGGACAAAGATTTGTACTGATCCCCTGTACTTGGTCAGTGTTTGCCTCATAATATTTCTGCAAACTTGCTTCAGTTTTATTTGCATTTCTCCACGTAGTAAGCAAATGCATTAAGGAATGGCAGGTACACTGGAATTAATACATCTCCCTCACGTAAGATACCAATGGTCTAATCAATAAAAGTCATTAATTTTAAAAAGATCTCATTGCATTTTTTTCTGTTTTCCCTTTGCCAAAATATTTGTTGTATTCAAAGTTCATGTAACCCCACAGTAAAATCTGGTTCTAGGAAACATTTATCTGTGAGACCTGTGAAAACTCCTTCACAGCCTTCAGCTGTCTTCCTCTTCTTTATCCCTTTCATCATTACATGTTCTATAAAATGCAATATTAAAGGACTGGTTCTTGCATGCCTCTGAAGAAAGATCTAAAATACATGTAATAGAATAATTGAAAAAATATATAATCTATATATAAAATATATTTTATTCTATATATAATATTATTTATATATATACATATAAAATATGAAATGGAATAAAGGATATATCAGTAGCTCATAGATTTTTTTGAAAACATCTAAATTCTATCAGGTCAAAATAATAAATTTATCCTTGTTGATATTAATTTTTTTTTTCAGGAAGTTGCATGCATTTCAGAAATCCTATATCTAGAAGCCGTGTCATTTTAAAGTTGTTTTG
>VWZP01009157.1:0-22952 GCA_013396995.1 Dicaeum eximium | reverse complement strand
GCCTTAGAGGCAGTAAGATCTTTTCAGCCCAGACACTGGAAATATCAAGGAAATTAGCCATGGGGATAATTTGAGATAGGAGTTTTTAAACTGTAAATGTCTGTTGGAAAATTCCAGATGAACTGCCACTCTGATAAGGAAAAATGTTTCAAGTGTTATAAAGCAGATGTCAAACTTGACTGAAATCTTGTTCAGAGAAGATAGGCCAGAAGGACAAATGGGAACAGATATTATTATTATTATTATTATTATTATTATTATTATTATTATTATAGCATGGAAGACACAGATTTGTGGATCTCTTCTAGGGAAACGTGAAACAATTCCTGCTTTCCTGAGCATGCTTTTCCCAGATGCTGGAGGAAGTGACAGAAAATTCATTTTTGTTACGTGTTTGAGACTCTGATTTCTTAAACATAGACATGTCAGAAAATCAGTAAGACTTGATCATAAAGAAGTAAACAATAATACTGTTCCTCACCATAAATTATACAACAAAAATTCTGTGGCAGGTCTTTTTATCAGAAATTAATTTACAATCGTCATTACATTTCTGCCCAAAAAACCACTCACACACTATCACTAAAGCTGGAAATATTCCACATGTTGGTACAGAATTTATTTTATCTTGCATGAAATGGGTGGTAACTTTCCAATATCATGCATGACCTTCCTGAAAAAAACATGACTCTGGTAAGAAAAAAACCCATCCTTATTCATTGGTAGCTTTAGAGTTTTGTTTCATTTTTGACAAGTTCCACCAATTTCCAAAATTTAAAACTGAAATGCTGATCTCCTCAGCTTCCAAAGCATGTCCCTTTGCCTGTTGCTGGGCAAGACTACATCTGTGACAGCTAAATCTTTGGGCTCTGATGGACATAAATTCAGAAAAGTGTCTAAAAATTTTTGGAAAGAAAACAGCTGAGACAATAGAAAAACGTACACCTATGAATTTCTTGTATTCTTCTGTCTCCTTTTGCTTCCTTACATGACCCCATTGTGCTGTTACAGACTCCCTTCTGCTCACAAGGTGGTAGCTGGACTTTCCCTGGGCTGACTTACCATACAAAAAGATCCAACACAATGTGGAGATAGTTCTTGGAGCCCTGTGCCTGCTGGCATACATTAACCCGGTACAATAAAAGATCTACTGAGCTCTACCCAGCAATGATTGCCTCCTAAATATTGATCTTTTGCCCCAGGGCAGCTCTTACCTTCTGCACAGCAAAGCAGCCGAGCAGACTGCCTTCTGCCAGTGATGTTGGCTTGAATTAAGGGGTTAACAGGAGAAAGAGGTGTGCCCTACCCCTCACGGTGATGTTCATGGTGAGAGGCAGCTTCTCCGCACTGAAAGGTAAGCTGAAATGAGCCTCACTCCCTTTCTGTCACCTTGCATGAACATCAGGGCCAGGTTCCTGGTTCATAGCCTTTTATCTCTTTGAAAATATTAAACATAAACCACCCTCTGATAAGCAGTGATAGTGCATTTTGTAAAGGAGTTGTAAAACAGATAAGGCAGTTAAGAAACTTGACTTAAATTTTCCCCTCTGGCTCAAGGGAATTTCCTGCTCCCTGCATACAAAATCAGTCTGTGGGGGAGAGAACAACAGTAACCAACTGAAGGTGCGAGGGGTACTACAGCTCTTGAATAATTACAAATCATAAGTGATAGGAAGTAACAGGAACTGGTGTTTTTATTTCAGCATTTTCCGACCCATCCAACAAATCCATAGTGCTTCCTGTCTATTTATGGACCCTTTGGTGAGTGAAGGCATTTTAACTCTGATTGTGGTTATATTCAGTTATCTACTTCCCACTGCATAAATCTCTGTTTTATTTGCTGGTCATTTGTTACCAAAAGTTTTAAGCGTAATTTAATTCTGATAACCCTCACATTAAATGGAGACCAGATTTAATAGCAAAGCTCAAACTAAAAACTGGTTCACCAGTTGTATCTCTTCTATAACACTCACAAGGGCCTTGTGGTGGCAGGGGCACCATGTCCCAGCATTTCACTTGTCTCTTAGAAATAATGTTTTTACCACAACGTTTCTGATTTTAATGCCTGGTTTTGTATCTGGAGCTCAGTGCTAGCAGTCAGCCTGTCTTGGCTAGGTTTAGTTTACTATGATTAACATAACTGATCATTCACTCATTTGCTTTTTTTTTTTTAATAAAAAATAAGGGAGATAAAAGGTCTGCTGTTTCACTAGGAACCTGAAATCCAGTCAATGCTGTAATATTGTCTCAGATGACAGTCACCATCAAACTCAAGATATTACTAATTTAGGGGTGTTAAGTATTAACTGCTGCAAGAATAAAATTGTTCCTGCTGTGGGTGGTAATGGGTGAATCCTAAGCATGACCAGAGATAGGAGAGAAACATCTGGATCTTCCTTTGATGCCCAAGGATCCTTCATTTAGTTCTGCAAGTTCTTATGGAGCCAGGACTGAGACTTTACTGCCTTTAGTCCCTGGCAGCACGCAGAGCAGCAGCAGGGCACCTGTCCTTGGTGACCTTTGGGAGGCACATGGCAAGGACGAGCACAGCTGAGCCTGGCCAGGAGGGCTGGTGTGGCCAGGGGTGGAGGAAAGCAGGAGTTATTTAAGGTCAAGGACAGAGGGGAGAAAGAACAGCCCTGGGAATAAGAGCAGGAGGTATCCTGTTTGCCACAGTGCCTTTCTATAATGTTGTTTATTACTGTGTAGCATGCAGCAGAGGGCATGTCTTTTATAGTGGTAGGTAAACAGGAATGACCTCAGCACAGCATTTCAAGTTTTTAATTACATTGCCCTTCACTTTTTTCTCACGTGCTTCAGCAAGAGCCCAGCCTGTGAACGCTGGCTGAGCCATGCACATGCAGGCTTGTGCATGTGCATGACCCTGCATACTGATAATTCACCAACTCCTTCCGCTCCTTCTCACGATCTTCCCACTGGTGTGTCCTCACTGTTTGTATTGGTACTGAGCTAAGACACAGCTTCAGCTACTGAGATGTTTTTCCTCTCTTTTAAATAAATCATATGGGAGAGTAAATGGAAGACAGAAGGTGACATTTTCATAAAACACAGTAGTAGCTCTTCTGCAGTTTACCGCCCACATAATGCTTTACACAATATCCAAGATTTAAACAGAAGGTGTGTCCTCCTGTGGCCTTCCAGATTTGCCAAGACTTCCTCACCAGCCTGGTACAGTTCTGTTCTTCCTTAAGAAAGGTCAACAGTTTCTTTTACACACCATAACAATAAGCAAAATCTGAACAGGTGTGACTCATATTAATAAGTTCTTCTGCAAAATTAAAACCTTGGCTTTAACACGTCTGCTACCACAAAAATTCTAGCTCCTCTTTTGTGGGCAAATGCCATTCCCAATTGAAAACTTGTATTTATGAGCTCTAGCCCACACAATTCATCCTCTCAGAAGAAAATAAAATTTTATTGGATTTTGTTTTTCATCTGTTGATTGATGTTTAGTACTATGTACATATCTGAACTCTTCTGTCTGTAGAATTTAGGCATTTCACCTTTTCTTTATATTCTCAGAGCACTTATGTGATCAGGAAAGGTGTATTTCATAAATTCCATTTCATAAATACATAACTAATTAAAACTGCAATAAAATCTCTCCCTTGTTTTTAAAGTAAATATGAGAAAATTATCTGCCCAAGATCACAGAAGTTAGATGTTGAAGAGCTAAAAAAGCAAACAACTCACCACCTTCTGGACTATCTCATGTCTGACAATTATTTTCCTAAATATTTTGAGCAAAGTTCTTGTTGTTAGAAGCCCAGAGGAGTTAAATCATTACAGGAGTAAGGGATATCACATAAGAAAAGTTCTATTTGGAGTTCCAGTTTAATTCCCCATATTCATTCATAGTATTCTTGAATCAAGACTCAATCAACCACTTCAGGGTCTGATTTGCCTCTCCTGTGAACCTTCTGGATTCATGGTGAAAGAACTTTAATTTAATTTAGGATATGCACATAAAAGCAGGTGGTTGGTAATAAAATAACACTTCTTAATTTACATGTTCACGTATCCTCAGCCCCCATAGTTTAAAATACTATCTTAAGGAAGATACTTTGAACCTTTGTTTTACAATATTTTTAGGAAAGCTTTTGGGATGGGGTAAATTGAAGAGCATAAAAATAATATGGCCACTTGGAGAATATTTTTTTAAATGTTGCCTTTTTTAGCTATATGAAAAAATAATTTTCCCACAAAATAATTTTAAATACATTTTGAAAATCTCCCTGAATTCTGCATTTAGTGCAAGGTGTTCTTCTGACCAAAATCCATAGGAAGAGATTCCTTCTTCAAAAAGTGACAACCATCAGAAAATAACCTGAAGACTATTCAACACCACAGAAATATTGAGTTTGTCATGACAGCATCATTTTAGACACACTTCATGGATTCTCACTCCTACCATTCATCTGTATGGAATTTTAAAGTTACACTATGCTTTATACTGTCCCTGGGATACTTAGAAATAAAGCAAAGAAAAGCAAGATATACTACTCTCCCTGACTCTACTCAACTAGTAACTCTGTCTTGGCAATTACAGTGGAAATATTATGCTATATTGGTGTAGATAAATTTCATTACTTTATTTCTTGTGTTAAATCTACCTTAATGGGTGGGATAAGTCTTGACTGTATTAGTGCAGTCTTTCTTTTTCAATGAGAATATTTTATTGAAGACAGTAAATTTTATCCAAAACAGTAACATTTCTGGCTCTTTATAAAAGAACCAATCAAAGCAGGCAATTAAATATTTTTTTTTTAAACTGTGGCTTTAGCTAATCTCTTTTCATGTCTATGACCATTCTCACAACAAGCCACATGATTTTTCTGCATGTAAATACTCAAATCACTAAGTACAACTCCATACCATTTACCAATGCCACAAGTATTTTAAAATGTTGTTGGTTACTTTAAACTCACCTTATTTTCAAAACACATGTTGGCACATAAAATGAAAATCATCAGAAGGAAATCCCCATAAGCACAACTTTTTATAATGGAAGGTTTAACCAAGTCAAATGTTCTTTTTTTCTGAAAGAGTGAGCCTTATGTATTGAGTCTCAGACAGCAAGAGACACAGTTATCCTAAGCTCAACTTCATTTTTTGCTTTCCAAGAGAATGACAACAAAGACTACTGGGATTCCTCCAGAGTAACATTTCAAGGGGATGGTAGAGCAGAATGGATTTTGGACTTGGTTTATTTAAACAAAAAAAAACATGCTTACCGAAAGCTTTGACCATCCTGAACCATCGTCTTTCCAGGCTTTCCCCTGAGGAAAAATGCGTTAACATTTGCAAAAACAGAGTGGTGTTCACTTACATTCACCATGGCACACTGTTCCCACCTTCAGACACATCATTTCAGATGTCTGCTTGTACAGGTGTCCCACCCCCAGAGCCACACTCTTGACCCACATCCAGCAGAGCAGCAATTTACAGAATCACAGAACGTCTAGGTTGGAAGAGACCTTCAAGATCATTGAGTCCAACCCAGCCCTAACACCTTCAACTAGATCATGGCACTGAGTGCCACATCCAGTCTTTTAAAAAACACATTTAAATGTTGTGCATCCCACAGAATGCTGAGCTTCTGGTGGATACGAGCTTCTTGCCCTCACTCATGATTGTTTTTAGCACTTCAGTAGTTTTTGGCTTTGTCTTGTTCCATGGGTAAGCTTTCATGTGCTTTTGGCAAGAGAGGGATTATTTCCTGTTGAATTCTGGTTAAGGCTATGATAGGTTATTCTGGCATCTTTGGCTGGAAAAGACACAATAATAGTTTTCTTGATTTAAAAAAAAAATCTCAAAGATCTCAGGAGAAATAGCTGGGTTTTGAGCTTATTAATTTTTATCATGTGTATAGCTAGGGTAACATTGCAGAATGTTGTATTCCATGGCATTACAGTACAAATGCCTTGGAGGTGTAAAAGTGATGAATGTTCAGATTGTGTCTTCTTATTGGTAATAGGATAGCATCCAATACAAGCAGAAAAAAAAAATAAAAATCCAATGTTTTTACAGTGTTGCTGACTGAAAGTTCCTTCTGATTGCTCTCTTGGACATATGGTAAGAATTTACTTGCAATTCATTAAAAGCTTTTCTGAATGACTTTTAAAAGGGAAACACAGAGCATATTGACTTCAAGGATATTTGGTAATGTGTAGTGGGTACTGCTGGGATCTTCTAATTAATTCCATAAGTGTCAGTTCATCAGAATAGTACAACTGGGTCATAGTTGAATGATACAGATTGCTATAAGGAGGAACAAGTGGAAAAAAAAATTTTTTTTTCTTTTTTTTTGTTTACCTAAGCAAATTTATATCCCTAAATAAATCAAAGCAATATTTGAGTAGCAACTATATTAAAACTGAATTTCTTATTGTACTTTGAGTTTACTTTTGGTGACACCGATCCCAAATAGTGACTTTTTAGAATGTCTATTTTACTATCATTATACAATGCAACTAAAGATCCTTTAAAATGAAGTATTACTTGTGTGAATGTAGTTATTTTATGAGCCAGTTAATTAAGTGATGTACTACCTGAATTTATTTCTGTACTAACACATTCATTAAGCAATGGTGAGACCATTCGGGATCTTCAAATAGCTTTTGGTAGTATTGCAGAGATAATTTGACATCCTTTTGAAAAGAATGAAGAGGAATTAAAACCAGTTACCATTATTTTTCAGTGTTCCTATCCTTTCTCTTATAGGCACATAAAGGAAGATTGATATATTTCAAAACCTAGTCTCTGGTAATAATCTTTTTTGAGATGCTGTAGCCAGTTTGAAAAGGCTAACAATTTCCAGAGTCTTTGAGAGCTATTCAAGCATGTTCTTGTGCGTACCTTGCATGCATCAAATTCTACTTAAAAGGAAATATCTTTCATGAGACCTTTTTATCAGCCAGGTTAATTTTGGTCCAACCAGAAGTTCTTTAGAGTTCTTGTAGTCTGTTTAGAAAGTGGTACAACAGAGGGAAAGTTTAGTGAGAGCCCAGGCATGACTGTGCAGTGATGCATACAAAAATGTACACTTACATAACTAGTTTAATATTGCAAATACATTTAGAGCTAAAAGTTCAGCCCTGCATGAAAACAGTAGAGAGTCCTGGTCTAGAGTTTACATCACAACAAAAACCAGGATCTGTATCTCACTAGCTCCTTTAGTCACCTTTGGACTGAGAAGGACTCCGCAGTCCATGTAAAGGGCTTCCTTCACCCTTGGGAGAGTAAATTGTTAAAGATTACACTGGACAAAAATATGCTCCTAAACCCTGTCCACCTGTCAGCTGAAGGACTGGATCAGAAACTTATGGGAAACAGATGTCGTTTTAGATCCCAGTCTGCAGAGTATGCAAATAACCAAGGTCAGTGACTACTGTTACTTCATAAAGTGGAAGGGGGAAGAAGAACGAAAGGGAGATTGTAGTGAATCCTGAGAGACTACCTACTCAAAAGGAAAGGAAATTTAGAAGATGCCAGCATTTTCCTTTCAAGCCTGGAGTTTGAGTAAGGCAGCTCTAGGACACGGAGTTCTCCCTCTGCCTCTCACCGCGAATTATCTACCTATGCAACAGATGGGTGTGACACTTTGTTCCTCTCCTCTGCCATGTCAGTCTTGTTACCTCTGAACCAGAAATCAGTGCCATCATAGCCAGCATCAAGACTAGCCACCAGACACTGCAGTCTGAAATGCAGGAACCACCAGCTGGCAGGAATCCTACTGCTTTTTCCTGAAATGCCAAGATATTTTTCCTCAGAAGAAAATGCAGCCAAGTACATGTGAATGGTCTGTCATGGAAAAAACCTAACTACCCCGAGGCAAAACAATGTTGTGACCACATAACACAGCTTTATGAGCAGAAGCAACAGCTTCTGTAATCTGAGAGATTTAAGCCAAGTCTATAATTAGGGTAATTTATTCTGGTGATCAACTGTAATTTGCATGCAAGTAGTACAAGGCAGCTGCCTTCAGAAATTTTGCCCATCTCCTCTGTTATGAGACAATTTCTTGCTAATCTTAGAATGCTTTTCCCAGTCATGTCCTCGGGGACCATATAACTTGGAGGAGACTATGAGATGTAAAACTAGGGGTTAGCTAAGATTTTCAACACCTGAGGCATGCCAAAAGAAATAGGAACTTTTAAACAAAAGGCAAATGTGGGTTTGAAATGAGGGAAGTGGTGATACCAGCTGCACAGGCAGGTGCTGTGTCTCTCAGAAGAGCAGACAGCTAGGATGCAGAGCTGGCTGGGGGAGTAGATAGGAAAAACTACAATTTAGGAAAAACTGTGCTCCCAAACATCAACACCAGCTCAATCTGGAGACAGACACTCCCTCAGTGAGGACTTGTCCATATATGTTATTTAAATATGAAACCCACAGTTATTTGTCTTAAGAGTTTTATTTTAGGTAGGGTTAAATATTTTACATGTGGCTTCATCACTTTTTTCTGCCTCTGCATTTTAACTTTCTTTTTCCTGGCTTAAATCGTATCATTGGATGGTCACTCTCTGCACACATCTTTAAAAATTTTTTAAAAACCTTCATTTTTATCGTGGCCTGTCCTGACAAGGGAAAGATTCAGTGGTGTGCTCATGAGTCATGAAGAGCATGCTCAGAGAGAAGAGATGTTTACACTGATTCCTTTAGACGAAAATTACCACATTCACTGACCCTTGGGAGCATATAAACATTTAATCAGAACATCTTCCAGTAGTAAACACGTGCTACATGTATGAATAACACCTGTTATAAATGTTACACCCATTTGATTCAGTTATGTTATTTTAATTATATATGTGTACAAAATGCTCTATTATTGGAGGTTGAGATGGTAAAATAAAAATGACAGGTCCTTGCCCACGAGATTTGGCATTATGTTGAGAAATACAAATATTTAAAAGAAAGTAATTGCCACTTGGTAATTCCCTTTGAGAGTCTGAGACTAAAAATTGAACTTTCTCTGTGCTGCTCACATCCTGCCCAGCACTATGCAGCACATTCAAAATGTTGTTCAGTTCAAAGACAGGAGCTTGGCTGGTGCCATCCTTGTAGTAAAGACATCTGATCTTTTCTCCACATTTTTGTATTATGAACTGTTGATAATTCACTATCACTAACTTTTTGATGTGAGATTGTATAGAGTGCATGAATAAAACCTTTCAGGCACAGAAAGGCTTCACTTCACACAGGTTTATATTCATGAAATACTATGAAATTGTACCAGTGAAAAAATTGTATCAGGAGTTATGTCTACACTGCTGAAAATATATCCATTACCTGCAGAAGAGGTCCTTGGACTTCATGGTTTTAACAGCTTTTATCCATTTGGCTCAGAAATAGTCCCTCTGGACAGCCACATTTCTAGGGAATAACACTTAGCTTGAGTTTCCTTGGCATCTCGGCAGTGATGTTGTATGGAAAGAAAAAACACAGAGGAACATTTTTGTTGGCCAAAGCTAAGGATATACATTGCATTCTCTAGAATGTATCATGTCAGTGCAGAAACGAAGCCACAAGGACAATGCTCCAGGATGGCAAAAGATCAAAAGAACAAAAAGTGTTCTATAGAAATAAACTCTTGGGAGTAAACTCAGAAATAAATATGCCCAAAACCAAACCCCACATTCATTTGAGAGAGAAATAACTGATGCACTCCAAAAAGAAGTCCGAAAATTTATATTAATTTCAATGGGCCATGTCAATGACCCACCCCAAGGTACAGACTGGGTGGTGAAGTCACTGCCATTTGTCCACTTTCCCATCTTTTTCCAGTGGAAACCTTTACCAAAACTGTTTCCAGCTCTTCCACAGACTCAGTTTATTGCTAAACTCATGTCTTTAATCACAATACAATTTTTTGTGATTAAGCCTCTTTCGTTTTGTTTGACCCTTCATTATGTTTATCAGCACAACAGAGAAAATAGAGCTGATGAAGATCTCAGAAGACAATTTTATCTTTTCCCAATCTTCACAGCAAAATCATCTATACTAATTTTTTCCTCGTAGACAAAATAGCTTGACTTTAAAAGAAAAAAAAAAACCACCAAAAATAAATAAATCAAAAGTCTAGACACCAAGAGTTTCATCGGTTATCTGGCCAAGTGCATTTTAATTTTCTTCTTTCTTATTGTAATTCAGTACCACAGGACATATGGAGGACACTGGATTATACTGGTTTTGCAACAGTCTTTCAGATTTTTCTAGAATTGATTGCATATTTTCTGCTACACCAAACCAAATTCCATCTGTCTTTCCTCAAGGGTCATATCTTTTATATGCATTCAGTTTCACTTTCTTCCTTAATTCCTATCACCCACATCTGTCTTGAAACAATCAAAATTAGACACAGCTCCCCAGCTGAGGACCTGACAGTGCTACACAGAGAAAAGACTACTCCATGTTTCACACGTGACTCCTCTGTGCTCTTGTGAGTTTTGCTTTTTTTTTCATCCCAGTTTGACAGCGTTGGCTTCTATTCAGTTTTCCTTCCAGTACATCTCCCAGATGCTATTTTGCAGAAAAGCTGCCTGGAAAGTCCTTCCTAGCTTCCTCTTATTGATAGATTATTCCTACACAAGGATCTCATGCTTCTACATGAAATGTTCTCTTATTTGTGTTTCAAGTTTCTATTAATTACCAACTCTTTTTATATTCCTTTTTTCCTTAGACTGCCTTTCCATGAGTAACAATAATCCTATTGAGTGAAAATAATCCAATATTCAAGTTTCATTTATTCTGTTATTATTCCTTTCTTTTTCTCTAAGTAATCATGAACTACAGAATATCACCATCTCTTTTATGCAAATCTCCTACCTTGATCTCATTCCATTTCTCAGGATGAAATGTAGTAAAGCCCATCTCCAGTTATGTTTTTTGACTCTTGAAAGAAAATTTTGTTCCTGGCACATTCCAAGAATTTAAGGGGCATTTTTTTACCTCTTGTCTCTGTTGCCCACTTGATACTCCTGAACTGATAGCTGAAAAATTGTTCTGTCTTTCTCCTGATACAGGATGGGAAGCCCTCCAATTAATAATCTGCTTACATAAGGCAGTTACTCCTCTGCCTTTCTTTCCTCCCTGTCTTTCTGAAATATATATATAACAACATCCAGCCCCCTGAACTATCTATATAGATCTTTACCTACTTAAGTCACCATTTTCATAATGTATGAAATTTTCTTTTTCAAGGCAAACAAAATTTTCAGCAGAATGACTGCCTTCTTTGCTTGATATGATTTTACTACTTATCTCACTCTGTTACTTAGAAGGAAAAAAGAATAAAAATATCTCTATTTTACAAAAAGCAATTAATCACATTGGCCTGACTTTTTTTTTAAGGCAAGAAGAACTATAGTAATCCTGCCAAATTCTTTCCACTTATCACTTGTCTCCTAAAACAGACCTGCAAACTTCACAGACGAGAAAAAAATGCATTTCCTTGTTTTCATTCTTTGAGTAAATGTGTACTACAGAGAACTTGTAGAACTCTTTCAGTGTTAATGAATTCTTGCAAGTTGTTCTGTTTAGAAACTGTTATAAATAAAGAGCTATCTTTGATGTTAATGTTTAGTTAAAAGAATCAGATGTGTTCCTGCTCCCCAGTTTCTGGGAAACCACAAATAATGGTTTTGCTTGGTTACAGCATTAGAACTTTTGGACAACATTGCTCAGTCTTTCTCAGAAAGTTCAAGTGTTGGGACATATTTCTTTTTCTGATTTTTCATCCTTCCAACATTCACCTCTACGCAGACCTTCTCCCTTCACTGCATCCAATCCCCTGCAGCTCTGCAGTTGCCAATGTTACAGCAGAATAACTGTAACATGAATAATTGTTTGAGTTTGGAGAATTACGACATTTCGTTGGCTGTTTCCTTTACTAAGGCACTCAATTTATGCCCACCAAAATCCAGCCTCGTAATTCCAAGCGCTGTGCCATGACTACAGCTGCTCCCAGTGATTACTAACAGTTTTACTCTTGAGCTTCAGTACACTGCATATGTCACACTATATATGTGACACCACACATGTCCCTGTACTGCTGTGGATATGCGGGAGGGGATTATAAATAATGGCCCTCAACCCTACAATAGCAATTTTACGTTTTTAGTCTGACTGCCAACAAATAAATGAGAAACCAGGACTTTCTTATCTTAAAGTGATCCTGTCAAGTCCTTTCTGTCTGAATCTCAGGTTGCATAAGGAAAAGCCACAAAGCGACAAAAACCAAAGTGCAACACAGTCTTTTATGGGTCCTCCCTGTGAATTACAAGCCAGCATGAAATATGAAGGTGATCAGTTATAATAAAGGCAGTGGGTCAAATACTAGCCCTAACTTCCCACATGTGGTTTCTGAGTGCAGAGAGGTGTCTTGCTGGAGTTCTTCTGGCCTGTTGGAGAAATAAAAAGTGGTAAGGAGCAATAACAGCTGTAATACACCTTCTTTGTATTTGACTGTCATTTTGAGGAAACGTTTCAGTAAAGCTGGGTGTCACCTGGTTTTGCACACCATGCTTTGCATTCTTTTCAGGGTTAATGGTTTTCTTGGGGAAACAAGTCCTCATTTTCAGTTTTTGTAACAGGGTGTTTCTGGTAGGGTGTTTGGTTTGCATGTTTTTAATAATGTGCTTATGGATAATAGTTTTTTAAAATAGATGTATCCTCTAGTCCATTATGCCTGGTGTTAATTATTGATATTTGATTGCATTTAACATTACTCTTCCTGTCAGTGACAACATTTGGACAGATGAACCAAACACATGGAGACATGGGTGTATATTGGCTATCTGGAATAGAATAGTTTTCAGATCCATGTAGTGTTTTCCAAAGATAGAAAATATTTTTGGGTAAAGGGAGATAGTATTTCTTCTCCAAATTGCATTATGATATTTTTATCATAATGTGTTCACCCCAAAATTACAAAGGCAAAATTGTAAACTACAATTTTTTTGTGTTGCTCCTCTCTCTTCTGTTGATAGGAATCTTCTCTGTTTCACGTGTGTATTTTAGTCCAGAATTTTTACTTCAAAAATATCAGAATACTGCTTTATTTTTTACTTAAGCATAGAGTGGTTAGCTGTAACTGGACTACAAGCTCATGTTTCTCAGCAGGTTTGATGGGGTATATTTTTTCAGGAGACCATTTCTTATTCCTTCTTTTGTTCATTTTCCATTTAGTCTCTTTGTTTATCTCTTGGGTGGGTTTTTTCCCCTTTGAAGACGCTCAATAATTTGCATAGAGCATAGCATCCCTTCCAAAGGAAGGAACAGGGAGAGGAAGGAGAGAGAAGGAAACAAATTCCTGCTCAGCACCCTGTGATTCTTTTTTCTGCATGATCAGTTCTTTGCTCTTCTCCCACACCCTTTTTGGCCCAGCTTTTCTGTGCAGGACAGCTCAGGCTCTTTCTTGCTAGGCCTGTGGATTGCAGAGCAATGGATCTGAATTGTGATTGACACTTTGTTGTTACTGTGTGTGAATAATTGATAATGAAGCCTTGAAAAGTGAAAGTGTCTGTGTTTTGGATGTATTAAACACTCCCCAGATGCCAGTGGTGTTAAGTACAATGTGTGAGTATTTCATAGCTCTGAAATAGAGTCCTAGTGATTTTTTTTGGGTTCATGCTACCTCCATTCTTCTACTTTGCTATCTGCTCTCAATCCCACACCAGGAGTTTGCTTTCCAGGTGGGATGTCCCTCTGTCTAAAATTTTATATGCAAAGATAGTTTCTTCTGAAAATAACTGTTTATGACCAGTTCAAACAAAAATCTGAGATGTGGTAAGGAGATGTGTTCTCACTCTGGTTGAGATGAATAAGAAAACTTGTTACCTTTGGTGAAGGAAATACTCCACAAAATTGTGAAGCCTGAGGATGGGACAGCGAAGTAATTTCACCTTGCTGTTGTGTCTCTTCCAAAAATCTGTAAATTCATATTCTTCATGGTAACAGAAGCCAAAGGCCTTCTTAACTTTTTGAAACAGAGAACAGATGTTTATGTGCATAATGCAGGCTTAACACTGAGCCATAGAATCACAGAACCATTTAGGTTTTCAAAAGACCTAAAGACCTCTAAGGTCATTGAGTCAGACTATTAACCCAGCAATGTCAAATCCATCACTAAACTATGTTCCTAAGTGCCACAGCTGCACATATCTTAAATGCTTTCAGGGATGGTGACAAAACAACTTCCCTGGATAGCCTATTCCAATGCTTGACAACATTGGTGAAGATATTTTTTCATAATGTCCAAACTAAACCTCCTCTGGCACAACTGAAGGCCACTTCCTCATCCTGTCACTTGTTATTTGGGAAAAGAGGCAGATGCACACCTTGCCACAACCTCCTTTCAGGTAGTTGCAGAGAAAGACAAGGTTCCCCTGCACTTCCTTTTCTCCAGGCTAATGTAAATTACATATATATATATATATATACATATATACATAAAAGTAATATAAAATATAAGTAAGCAATATAAATCCCAGGTAATGCTAATGAGATAAGAAAGTGCTAAAACAGTCATGGGTCTGACATGCTGGAGTTTGACTCTTCCTGAACATACAGGTTTCCAGGAGACAATAACACCCAATAATGCATTTTCTTCTGAGGTTTCTTCAAGGCATCATGACCAATGAATGTAACATAAACATAATCTGAAATAAAATGAAAACATAATCTGAATACTGAATAAACAGTGGGAGATGGACAAGAGAAGCTTAAATTAGGCCAAGTCTTGAACTTATTACTTGAGAAAAAATTCAGCTGAGTTTAAATATCTGGGAGTCTTCTTTGGGATACCAGTATTTGGTGGATGGAAGAACAATGAGGAGTTTATATACCATAAACTCTAGAGGCATTACTGAAAGCAAAATATATAGATTAAAATATGTTCCAGTGGGGGAGCTGAAGAACTGTTATTTTTTAACCTTCTGCAGAAAACCTGATTTGTTTACCTGACTTCTTCAGATGGGAGAAAAAGAAAAAAAGACATCAACAAAACTAACCACCACCCTCTCAACTAACCCAAATCAAGAAACAGTCTTATTTCTGAAAAATAAACTAAATCCCACACAAATTGTGGGGAAAAGGAGAGAACCAAATGAGCAAAACATGTTGCCTAGATTCTCTAAAAACAATTTTGAATTTAGCTGGCTGCAGTTGTCATGTCATTTAGAAGTGGAACAGAAAAGCCTTTATTTAATAACAATTCTTAGTTGAAATTCACCAGCATATCTTCAGTCTTATTTGAAAGTCTCCAAGTGCAGTGATGCAATTTCCCAAATATGACAGGACCTTGCAGATAACTTTCCCAAATCTGAATGTTTCCCTGGACAAGTGACTCTTCAAATACCCCTTCATCTCTGCTTAGCAGCTGAGTTTTCTGGGTTTAAATTCATCTGGTTTTAGTAATGGCGAGACTCTGTGTCCAGTTCTGGGCTTCTCAGTATAAGATGAAGCTTCTGGAGCAGGTCCAGTGTAAGGCTATGAGGATGATGAGGGTACTGGAGCACCTCACTTATGAGGAAAGGCTTATGAGGGAGCTGGTCCTGTTCAGCCTGAGAGGGATCTCATCCATGCCTGTGAGTATCTGGTGCCAAGAGGACAGAGCATCTCTTCTCAGTGATGCCAAGCAATAGGGTAAGGGGCAACAAGCAGAAACTGGAACACAGCAAGTTCCACCTGAACATGTGGAAGAACTTCTGCATTGTGCAGGTGACCAAGCACTCCAACAGCTTTCCCAGAGAGGCTGTGGAGTCCTCCTTCGCTGGGACTATTCAAAATACATCTGTACCGATCAATCCTAGATTATGTGCTCTAGATGACTCGGCTGGAGCAGGGAGGTTGGGCCGGATGACATCCAGTGCTCCTCTTCGAGTATTAACAATTCTGTGAGACTCAGGACGGGAGCGATGCTCCGGCAAGGGGCTGGTGGGCTCTCCGTGCGCGCTTTGCGGGCTCGGACACCCTCGGGCGGCTTCCGAGGGGCGGCAGAAGGCAGGAGCCGGCCGGCATCCCTCTGCAGGCCCCTTCTCCTGGGCGGCCCTGCCCGGCTGCGGCGCCGACCTTCATCCGCAGGGCGAGCGGAGGGCGGGCGGTGCCGCCGCTATAAAGCCCGGGGCGGGCGGCGCGGAGCCGCCTGCAGGGACCCGACCGGCGGGGCCGCAGCCAGCCAGGCACGCGTGAGGGAGGCAGCGTGGGCCGGGAAGGTGAGCTCAAAAAACGAGAGGGGAAAAGCACAGTCAGAAATCGAACAGGTGTTTGTTCTTTATATTTTTCTTTTTTCTTCTTTCTTTCTTTTTTTTTTTTTTTACTTTGATTAGTCATTTCCTTATCAATGTTGTTTTAGGCTTTGTCAGATTAATGTGTGGCTTTTGTTGTTGTTGTTCTTATTTGTTGTTTTTTTTTAACCAGTATATTTGATGGATTAAGAGGAAAAGCCTTGGGAGACCAAGAGTATCAGTTACTTACTGCTTCTAAATGCATCCTGGTACCACATGCCATGATGAGTGCATGTCTTTATCATTGTGCTTGTGACCATGTTATACCCCTTCATTTAGTTCTAATCAAACATAAGGTAATGAGGGAAATAATCTATTCTGTAATAGTTCATTTACAATAACTTTTATATTAATGATTTCAGGATTTAGCATGAAAGACTACTAAAACAGGCTACTTACCTAAGCTGCCTAGTAATAGTGTGCACTGTTCTTAATATCTCATTAATAGTAGTTATTTTTTTATTCTGTTACTTTTTTTTTTTTAGTTTTTCTATTTAAGTAGAATAATGTTGAGACCAAAATGATGCAAAAACCCGCAGATGTGAACTGTTTAAATATTTACTAAATCAAAGTGGGTTTCTGGGGGGGTTTATTGCAGGTTCTAGTTAATGTGACTCTCTCATAAGCACACAACAAAAAGAACAATGAAGGACTATTCTGCAAATTCCACAGAACGGGACCTCTCTGACCCTGGTAAGAAGGACCACCACGTGCGTGTTTGAAGAATATGTTCCATAGATCTGAATCTAAAGATCTTTATAAAGGTCTCCTGATTGCCACAGTGGTTTTGTAGGAGATAACATGATGAGTTTCCTATGAATGAGTGGATTAAAGCCACACCTATAAAATATTTTTTGCTTGAATCATTCAATCAAGTTCAACAAAATTGATTTACGTTTGTAAAACTGTTCAGGAGGATCCTAGCCTGGGCATGAAAATTCCCCTGAGGTAAACTGGAAGAACATTATTGCTTTCAAATGGCTGTCTCAAACAGCCATTGTAGGCCAACTAACATTAAACAGCAGGTAGAAAATTCTATTCATTGTGAGTCAGAAGCTAAACGTAAATTGGGAGTGGCTGGCATGGGGAGCACCTTTCCTCCTTTTGTTTTACAGCTGGCTCCCCACTGTGGTTACTCATTTGTTTCTTTATATATTTGTTATGTCTTATTTTGTGCATTTAGAACTATAAGCCTCCTGGGTAGGATTATGCTTTCATGTATCTTTCTGAAGCCCCCACCCAGCATAAAGGAAGTGGGACATGTAACAGCTACTGCAATAGAATAGTGAAGATGGTCATTAGAGCCAAGGACATGATTCTTTAGTTAACTGCCATCTATTCTGTGCTACTTACAGCAATTATAACCTTCACTATATGCAATTCCACTCATTTTGATAGGACTTCTAATTTGCATTGAGTTGTGCAGGTATTTGAAGGAAAAATTAACTTTTTTTTTTTTGCCTTTGATAATCTTTCTATATAAATATATTTTTGTTACAAAAATGCAGTTGTTTCCACCTCAGAAATGGACATAGAAGCTTATTCTGGGAATAAAGATGAACAGAAGAGAAAGAGCCTGGTGAATTTTTCTTGAAACTTCCTCCCAAGAGCACAAGAAAAAACTAGCCTTCAAATGTAAAAGAATCAGCAGTGAAAGACACAAGAAGGTAGTACAATAGATGGATTATTATTATGCTAAAACAAGTATTTTTATTTCACAGAATCTGGAAGCAAGGAGTGTGATGATCCTTCTCTCCAGCATGAAGAACATGTAGAACAAATTGACCAGTTAAAGCCCAAGATGAAAACGTAGGTATTTTTTAAACTTAAAGTTAACTGGGTGTATGGGGCAGTCAGAGGGGCAGGGGAAGAAGAAGAGCTTAATACAGGCTTGCTAAAAAAAACCACATCTAATTAGTCTTTTGTACTTTTCTCTAGGAAGGAAAAGGAGAAGCCAGAGAAACGAATGGTTGGCATTCTTGAATTGGTTAGTGTCCTGTTGGATGGCCTGCTTTATATTTTCTTTTTGTTATTTGGCATTGTGAGTTGTTTATGAATTACAATTCATAGGCAATTAAAAACCAGAGAAGAAGCCTGAGAACTACTGATTCTAGACCTGCTCTCTGAGAACCAGTGATAACCATTTTGTGGCAGTTTTCTGTAGGACAGCTATTCCCAAACAAAATATAACTGTTGCATGTGGACTTGCTTACTCTGAAACAAGAAAAGTTCTATTCTTCTCTGGTTTATTCCATGGGTATTTACACTTTATGAGATGGTGGAATAAAATGCTCCAGTTCCAGATTAATGACATCCTGGGATATCTACAGCAGTTCAAATTCATATCCTTCTTTAAACAAAACAAAGCTTCATGGGTAGACAAGTCTTAAAACACAAGCTGTTTCTGCTGAAAACGTTTTCTACTGGTAGGTATAAACCAGGTGCTGATCAATAACTGACTAGAGGCATTATCTTAGCGAATATGGAACACAAAATACAATGTATTCTACAAAGGTCATCATACTTGCAAACATGTAGTTCTTTTCTAGACAGATAATCTCTGTCCTGTCAGTATTCTCTTAGCAGCCTGAGTACTGATTTAAAGATGTGTTGGACTACTACAAAATTCTTATGTACTGAATTTACCTTCAGCTGCAGTGTTGCTACTTAGAATATGTGGATGGAGCATGTTCTTCAAGTCTGCTGTACTGTAGCCAATGTATGAACTGTCAGGTGTAATGTCACTTTTTTCTCTCTTTTTTTTTTTCTTTTTAATGCTTACATAGTTTCGCTATGCTGATGGGCTGGATGTCCTGTTGATGATAGTTGGTTTGGTTGCAGCGGCTGCAAATGGTACTGGAATGCCCCTTATGATCATTATCTTTGGAGAGATGACAAACAGCTTTGTGCTAAGTGGCGTGCAATCCAATGGTAAAAAGTTTCAAATAAATTTCTCTACATATTGGCTGTGCTTTGCTACTGAGGCTAAGATTCTTTTTCCCCCCCAAACTATACACTGGTGCATATCTAAGAAAGTGTATTATGAGCAACACTTGTCCTACTGGAAATAACCCAGTCATTTCAATCCATCTTTCATGACTAGGCCAGGGCAAAATCTAAGCACTGGGTGTGCACTTAATGAATGTATTTTGACTTTGTTGAGATAGTAGGGAGTATAACCTCAGTTATCAGGCACTAATTGCTTAAAAATAAATGTGTATTTGCCAAATCATTTTGTATTAAGTTTGTATTGCCATATGCCACTTGCAAAATACAAAACATTCCCAAACAGATGATCCCATATTGCCATGAATCAACTTCTCTATATAACACTTCCACAAATATTCCTAATTTTATTTCCCCTTCACAGATACTTCAGCAAACAATTCCAGCTGCCCATCAGATCCAGGTGTGGATATTGAAGGTGAAATGACAAAGTAAGGGTCTGTAGTTATCTTATATGTTAATAATTGGAGGATTTTCTTTTACTGTATAATCTCTTTGAGCAGAAGCCATGTTTGCCTTCCCAATAATGCATCCCAGGCTTCGGTATTTACTTTGGTTTGATTAATGAAGACTAGTTGCTGCTAGTGTGTTTAACTTCTCTCATGAACTACAGTTGGGATCACGTGGGCTTTTGTTCCCTTATCCCAGGTTTGCTTACTACTACGTGGGAATTGGCTTTGCTGTGTTTATCCTGAGCATCATCCAAGTGTGGACGTTTTTGGTTACTGCTACAAGGCAAACTGCAAGGATCCGGCAGAAGTTCTTTTTTGCAGTGCTCCATCAGGAGATGGCTTGGTTTGATACCACCCAAATAGGAACACTGAACACCAGACTGACAGAGTGAGGACTCTGTTTTGTTTTTTTTTTTTTACACACATACTCACACCCCCAAGTATGGCATTTAAAAGAAAACTAACATTTATCTCAGCAGAATAACCTATAGAGAGTAAAAAATCTCTCTTTTGTTAAAAAAACAAACAAAAAAAATCCACCAAACCAACAGTGTGAAATATTACAGGTCAAAGTGAGAAATTCATTATTCTTTTCAGCTTCATTTGTGCAGTGTCTGCGATATGTGCATTGGAGGGTTTTTTTTCATTAAATGCCTGAAACTGGCTTTCTGAAGTTCATGAAGTACATGTCAGCCAATGCTAAACAAACAGCTCTGCTGTCTCCACCTAGTTTACAAACACCAAAAGCTGACACTTAATTGAATGGAAATGAGCTTGTACTTCAGTATCAGTACTTGTACAAGTACAGCTTGTATTTGTGTCTCAGGCAGTATTCTATCTAGCCAGTTAAAGTCTTTAGAGTTTTTCCATAAACTTAAATAGATTTAGGGGTTAGGACTATAATGCCCATGTGCTATGGGATTATATGTGTAAACCCTGTTTTTTCAAATATTTTTTGTCTGGGTTTTATAGTAGCTTGGGCACAGGTCTGTCCTTAAAACTGTATGAGAAGCTTAAATGAAACCACTCTCAACTCTAATATCTGTATGTGCTGGGAAGAGAAAATAGGGGAGAAAATTTGTGAGAAAAATGGAGGTTATTCCAAATAATGGTATGATGGAATGGAGGTAGCTCTTCATCTGAGTCAGTAGCCAAAATTAAGAACATAAAGTGCATTGGAGAGCTGAGCAGAAAAAAAACATTTAGAGATGGTCAGGTTGGGTGAAGAGGCCTGCTTGATTGTTTACTTATATTGCTCCATTTGGATGCCAGATGAAGAAACCAGGTCATTGGTGACCTAGTGACATGGCATAGAAACAGCAGAGAATGTTGAGAATGCAGAAAGTGAGTCTTTAAAAATAGGAGGTTTCTGCTGTGTTTTGGCCACAGAAGAGCCTAATGGTACAGTTCAGTAGCTGTGGTCAGAAATTTTCTTTTGCCAGTTAGGAAGTGGCAAAGCTCCTGACATGAGGCCACACAGCATGAAAAGAAGGGGGAGGGAGTCAAAATGACAGGCATTCTAAACTAACAAATCTTCTTTTATTATTGTTATTTAAAGTGACATCAACACCATCCGCCAAGGCATCGGAGACAAGATCAGTATATTTCTGCAGTATTTTTCCACGTGTGTGTCAGGGCTTATTATAGGATTCATCTATGGATGGAAGCTGACCCTGGTGGTGATGTCAGTCAGCCCACTTCTTGCTGCATCAGCAGCAGTTTGGTCAACTGTAAGTGTGTGGGGATTTATAAACAAAGAAACCAGAAAAACCTTACAACTCTTATGCACAGAAAAGGGGGAGAGAATGGAAGAAACCTAGGATGGTTTCTAAGTTGGGAGCTTGGCTCCACTCTTGCTTTGATTTCTGCTCCTCCTGCAGCCTTTCTCTGGGTTCCCAAGCACACACTTGTAAGTTGTATCCCTTCTGTCTGCATATCCTGTTCTCATGCCATGTTGCAGGAGGGGAATCTGCATCAGAGCATCTTTCTGGCACAGCAATTTCCTCACAGCAAACGCTGGGAAAGCCCTCGCTTTTCCCTCCCAGCACAAATACATTTCAACCTCTTTCCATCTGTACATGCATGTTCCACATCTCTTGCAAATAATTTACTGAGTTTCATGCTGTGTACAGAATAGAGCTATACAGCTGTGCAGATACATACAGCTGCTGAAAACTGAAGTGATATAAATCAGTGAAATGGCTGGAGAGGTTTCCCTTTCAGAGAGGAAAACTTTTTCCCCTTATGCACTGTTTAGCCACATGAGTGTGCATGGCTCATACTCTTGAGTGGCTTTTTATATGATTTTAGGGGGTTTTTCCTACCTGAAGCATTACAAATATGTTAAGAAAAAGAATGTTAAGAGTTTGTAATTGATTGACTTGCTTACTTCAATAGCTGCTGGTGCTCTAGTGTCTGAACACATCAGAGCAGCTATGGCACTCCCTTCTTCGTTCTTCTTAGTGTAGTTTGTAGGCTTGGGAGGAAAGCACATTGGTCAGGAAGCTCCCCTGATGTTTGTGTAGTCTTCGTTTGTAATGAGGATACGATGATAAATTGAACTCTATTTGAGGGAAATTCAGCATATGGGGAGGAGCTGACCCCCGCATTGCTAAAGTCTGATCTTGTGCACCTTGTGTGGTTATTCTTATTCACCAAGACAGTGCATTCTTTCAGTAGGCTGCAATAACAGCTGGTTTTCAACTTTTCAGCTCCTGGCATCCCTTACTGCTAAAGAGCTGGCTGCTTATGCCAAAGCAGGAGCTGTGGCAGAAGAAATTTTGACAGCATTCAGGACCGTTGTGGCTTTCAATGGACAGCAGAAGGCATTGGAGAAGTAAGATTCTAAATTAATAATTATATTCAAGTATAGGAAATATGGCAATTATATTCAATATGGCAAGGGAATTTAGTTGTGGATTGGTTTTGTGAGGATTTTTTTTTTTTTTGAGGGGCAGAGGGATCAGATTCTCCTTAGTGTCATTTTGTCTTTCTATAAGTGGACAAATCAGCTGAAAACAAAGGTGTGCAAATAGACCTAGTCAGTGAATACAGGCTACTCAGTGTTGTCACTGCAGCAGAGAGGAAAATTTCTCTTTTGATTGAGATCTGTAATTGAACTGAATGTGAAAGTGATGGGAAGGTCACTGTCCTAGGCTGAGGGTGTCTCCTATCCCAATCGCTT
>VWZP01009149.1:1320-22329 GCA_013396995.1 Dicaeum eximium | reverse complement strand
GGAGCGCACACGCACCGTGAGTCAGGGGGCGCTTCCCGGGTTTCGGCACCGCTATGTTGCCTGCGGACGAGGCAGTAGCGACCTGGTTTAGAGCGAGACCACGGCGGAACTTACAAACTGGCCAGACAAATCACTCATCACACCAATATGGTGAATGACGAAATGCGTTTATTTCCTGTGGGCGCGCTCTTAAATAATGTCAGAGTGCTCACGTCACTTCCTTCATGGTTGTGTAACTTGGCAACGTCATGGGGAGGAAGGGGCCCTAAACTCCTCGTAACAACCCGAAATCTTCCGAGTGGTTTAGGCTAACTACACTCAGTCTTCAAGAGATCTGTGAAAGCCTGTACTACTGAGGATATGCTGCTGCTCTGTTTCTATATTTTGCTGTGTCTTTCCTGATATATTCCACAGTCTCACAGAGAATAGAGAGGAAATACTAAGCCTTCCAGCTCACTTCAAACTGGCACTATTGGCAGCATTCTTTTTTTAGAAATGCTTTCTCATTAAATGACCATTATATATAGCTTCTAGCACTTCGAACAATTTTTTCTTTCTATCACCGAGAAATTATCTGAGATGTTTTATAATTCATACAGGGAGTAAACAGCACAAGTATACCAATGACTCCTCAGGATGAGTCAGTTGTAAGCACGAGCTGAAACTCTCCACTGGGAATTTTATGTGTAGAATTAAAGGATTGTCTAATTCTAGGAAAAAATAATACTGGTTTTGTACACCTTAATTCCACGTTTCTTTTTTTTTTCTTGTGTTTTTGTGAGTAACCTTGTTTTTACTGCTTTGCTGTGTCCAGATGCTTAAAAACAATTTCATATTTACTGACTCATGAAAATGTCTAGTATTTTCTGCATAATCTAGGTCTGATAATAAAACTGGCTTATCAAACAAGTGAAGATGACTTTTGGGGTATCTATTTTGTCCTTACTGGCTATTTGCTAAATCACAGAGACAGAATACCAGCTAACTTCTGTCAGGCCCTGCACAGGAGAGGTCCAGATCAAGAACATCAGGGGTATTATAGAACAGGACTGAAACACATTCACAGAGCTCTGCAGGGAAGTTTGTGTAGCATCTGCTAGTACCATGTCTGGCATCTTTAACCACTGCTATCAATTCCTTATTTGAACAGTAGAACACAGTAGAAATTCACTCCAAGCCTGAGAAAATCTCTATCAATCCACCAAAGAGAAGAAAAACTTAAATTCAACAGCAAAGCTGAAGACCTAGGTTTCATATTCAAAAGCAGAGAATCTAATAAAAATGAGGTAAACAAAATTATGATTGTGATTATGATTATGACTATGATGATGATTATTATTATTAATAATTTTTTTTTTAACATACCATCTCTAGCTTTTGCAGTTGCAGTTTTTCCTCCCAGTGGTGGGTGGGGTTTAATTCAAAAAGTGAAACTAGGAGTGTAGGTGTAAAAAATGCAGGTATGTGTTGCATTTTCATTGGTGTTTGCAGAAATAAGACTTGCAAATAATTTTTTTAGATGGCTTGCCTAATATGTTGTTGGTATCTTGGATATGTTGTATGTATCTTGGGGTCTTTTTTTTTAAAATATAGTCCTTATTTTTAAATCCATTTAAAGATGAATTATTTGAGAGGATTACACAATACTGTGAAAAGGAATAAGATCTTTAGAAAAGAGATTGCAGTCATAGATGAGGAGAGCTACAGTACTGTTAAGAGTGTAACTTGCATCTTAAATTGCTACAACTACTGTAGAAAAGAAAAACATGAAGATAAGTGTCTCTGTCTTTCTTCCACCTCTCCTTGTAAATTGCATCAGGAGCACCGTGAGCTCTATTTTGTTTTTTCTGAACAGTGCCCAATATCCAGAATATAAAAGCATTGAAGATTGCAGTAGTGTAGTAAGACAAGTTAGTTTACACAACTTTCATATTTTTATGTGATGTGCTTTTATATGTTCATGTCAGTCAGTCATTGAAAACTGAAGTTGACTTCTGCTATCTTCTTTATGGAGGGTTTTGATTTCTCAGATTTATATGAATGGGGACACACGTTTATCTTCCATCTTAGTTAAAGAAAGTAGTGCATCTTAGAGGATTTTTTCTTTTACACAAACTGAAGACTGAGGTAACAGACTGCTAACAAGGGCAGAATTGAGAACTTGGAGTAGAGCATGCCTAGACAGAATCATTCTGAATGAGACACCACAATGCAAATAAACTTCTTCATTCACACGTAAACTAGTACATTAACTAAAAATTTTGAACTGCTAGTACCATGCAATGAAAGATAAGTACACCTGAAACTTAGTATAAAATACTCCTATTCTATGAAATTACAAACTGTGATGCTAAAAGAGAATAGAGTTTTTGTTAACTTGCAATTTCCCTAGACAGAAAAAGAATGGATATATTTATATTTGGTTTTGTGTTTGTTATTTTTTAAATAGATGTGTCATTTTTTAAATTGGAATGATCAGGTGTTCATGCTTAGTGAAGGAGAGGCTTAATATTAATTCCAGGCCTCTGAGAAAGTAAGTTCCACTTTCAGGGGCATCTTCAGAGTGCTACTTTGTGGTAGTATGTATGAAAGTAACAGTTATGAATGCTGGGCCTGTGAGAGGCTTGTGCATTTATGAAAACCATTTATAATGGGCCTTGCTAGCTCTTGAATATAACCAACCTTTTGCTCAGAAAAATTTAGATATTGTGAATATCTGCAGCTCAGGTAGAAGACAAAAATGGACTCATGGCCTTGAAGACAATGCTCCAAGAGCTGAGGAAATACTTCGAGGTGCAAAATTAAGTGTGAAGTTGTGTGGATGTTGAGAATGCTTTGAAATGTTACCAGTAATTCCTGAAATTAACAGACAGGGACGTGTAGATCTATCTGTGTTTTTGCAATTCCCTGTGTTTTTCATTATATTATTGTGGACGATTCTGGTGTGGCCATGCAAAAGATAGATAATACCATGTACCTTATTAGCATAAAGGAATTGATAAACAAAACACCTTGCAAAGGCAAACGGAACTCTGAGATTGAGTCAAGATTGCAAGAAGATCCTATCAGACAGCTCTCCGGGAAAAGGAAATTTCATTAACCACTGTCAGCCAAAGAAATGTTGTGATATGCATAAGTTTGTGTATTTGACTGTTACCAAATCTTACTAGTACACATTGTTAGTCTCCTAAAACAGTATATAAGCTCTTGTAAGTTCCCAATAAAAACGGATTCTGACTGGACTCCGGATTCTGATCAGACTCTGGACTATGAGAGGACTCAGATTTTGGGGTCTGTTTGGTCTCCCATCTCTCTACCCCCCACCATCGTCGATATTCTGGGACATTTCAAGTTGTTTTCTGTTAAAAAAAAAGAAGAGAAAATACAGTAGCAGATGATTGCAGTTACTGCAAAAACATAAGTTTCTGAGCTTTTTGACACATGCTTGCTAAGTACGTTAGAAGAAGAATTATCAGCTTGGCTTTCACACTTAACATGAAATTGGAAGTTTTTCCCCTGGGTATATTTTTCCACTGACAACAGGACATATTTCTAAACATGTGCCTTGTTTTTACATCATTTGTGTCTGAAAACAAATAGCAAAATATGGTAGTATATGATGCAAGCCACATGCAAAAACTCAGTAAAGTCCCAGATGGCACTGTAGGTTCCCATCTTTACAAGTTTAAGTTAAGACATTTGTGTAGTTTAAAGGAAAGAACAGTTAGACAGAACTGTGCATAAAACAAGGGAAAAGATAAAATACAGTCTCAGTGATTGTAGTGCAGAAGTTAAGTGAGAGAAGGATCTGAGGATGATAGTAGACTTTAACGAAATACGACTAAAAATTCCAGGCTGCTTTGACAGCTATATAGAACATAATATGGCAACTCTGTATGTAACCCTGAATGTGAGGAAGTTCAAAAAAGGAAAAAGAGTAAATGTATGATATTAGGAGTGACATTCTTACATTACACTTCAGCTTAAGGACTGAAAAACCCCAGCCCAAACCTTTTAAAACAGACTGGGTTTTTTCTGCCTTGCATACTGTAGACATGATTTCTTGGTTTTGAGTTTTCTTTCACTTGGAAAGCATTGTACTGATGATCATTTGGAAGAGCAGAATGAAAACTTTGAACTAATAGAACACTACTTGGTCAACTAGGTAAATAAGGATTTAGATACTATATTGAAAATACATATTTACTCTGGAAAGTATAATGGTTTGAGGGGAAAAAAAGCCTTATTATATTCTATCAGCTATATATATGTTTTAGGCACTTTTAAAACTGCATGAAATGTGTCTTTTTCACTAATGAAAAGGTCTCAAATCTAATGAGTGCATGCAAAAGGAAATATTGTAATGCATTCAAGTGTCAGTAAAACATTATTTTCTGCCACCTAGAATAAGATCTCTAACATTTTAATGTACCATTGATTTATTCACAGTCACTAAAAGTCCAGCTTTTATTGTACAGTTTTAGAGCTATGTCACTATTCACTTCAAACTTTTTGGTAACCTCTGTGTTGCTGTATGAATCTATAAAGTTAATTAACATAGAGGTACTAAGTTTTTCAGTATCTTTTGTTGTTTCTTTAAATAAATTAGTTATTATTTCTATCTATTAGATAGAAACAGAGTTAGTCTGAATTTGGGTACCATTCATGGGAATAGGGTTGAAATTCTTTCCTCTCAAAAACAGCTTTACCAACTTTGTTGACCTTAGTGGTATATAAATCAATGTCCAAACAGATGGTACTAATTTCCCTGAAGTCTTTTAAGGAGTTAAAAAACCCACCAAAAGCTAATTAGGAGTACTGACTTCTCATAATTTTAAACCTTGTTTAAAGCACAATGTTTTAACCATAATGTTTAAATCTTGGAATTGTGTCTCTGAGGATGCAAATTATAAACTGGCCATGGAATTAACCTAAGAGAACAGTTTCTAATCATTGGAGATAGGACTGACAAGGCTTCAGATTCTGAGAAATATAAGGAAAGCAAACCCTTAGTCAGCTTTCTGTTGAAACCTGAGCAGTTTATGAATTATCTATCAATTGTCTGGAATTGCAAAGCACTGATTTTCATGACTTGGGTTTTCTTCTACTTCTTGTAGTTTTCCCTTGTACCTACCACTTGAAGTTCCTTTGTTATTCTTTGTTGGTTATGTTGACTGTATTTCCTCTATCATGTGGGGGGTTATAGATGCCAGAGCAGTAGGAACCCTGAGGCCCAGGGTTTGCCACTAATGCAACATAGATGGGTATGGTGCTGGGAGGTCAGAGACAGACTAGTGACTTTATTTGACATAATTTCTTTAAACAGTTTATTGGGAAGGGTTACAGTGGTATGTTTGAGACAGGCAAGTCAGAAGCAGATTGTATGCTGAAGGGGGAGTGATGGTGTGATGCAGAATCATAGTTTATTGCTGGACTTTAGAAAACTGATGAAATGAAGTATGAATCCAACCCAAAAGAGCTCTGAGGCAAAGAAAAAGAAGGACTTCTATCTTGTTTGTTGTCTACAGAGTAGATTTGGATCAGAAGACAATCAAACAGTCTTCAGGATTTTCTGATTCACAGTAATATAGAACAAATTGCAAACCTTTTTTTCTTCTTTTTTTTTCTATTTAAGAAGTACATGCTCTTCCTTTTAAGTCTTCAAAGGAAGTAAAATTAGTAAGGAGACTTTTTAGTAGATTGAGTCAATGTTGTTTTCCTTTATCTTTCTTGGTTCTAATGGTAATACAGAGAATGTAACAGCATTGTTGATCAGAGATTTAAAGTAGTAGGCCTTCACAAAAATGTCAATGAACATTATAAATGGAAATAAAATGGCATTCATTTCATAATACTAATGGTATTAAAGATAATTAGTAAATTTGCTGATGATACTATATTGAGAGGAACTATTGACACTCTGAAGGGGAGAGAGGCCCTGCAGAGACACCTTAACAAATCAGGGGGCTGGGCAATCAGTAAGTGTATGAAGCTTAACATGGCAAAGTTCCTCATTCTGCACCTGGGATGGGCAATCCTGGATACATGGAGAGACTGAGGAATGAGGTGCTGGAAAGCAGTGCCACAGCAATGGACCTGAGGGTCCTGGTCCCTGGAAAGTTGAATCTGAGTCAGCAGTGCCCTGGCAGCCAGGAGGGTCAACCATGTCTTAGGGGGCATCAGGCGCAGTATCACCAGCCAGGCAAGGGAGGGGATTGTCCCGCTATCATGAAATACGAAGTGTAAAATTAATTATTAAACATTTAAATTATATTCCAGCTGACAGCAGACAGGGCTTTACACTTCTCTGTGAATCTGATTTTGTTCCCAGTAGGTAGTAGGTAATACTTATTGAGCAAACAATGTCTAGTGAAACTTTCCACATGCATATTTGTAATAACCTGCTTAATTTGGATGCCCAGTGATTTAGAAAACAGTAATTTTTCCCATCAACAACACAAACAGTATAAATCTATAAATCGGTGATTTTTTAAAGTTGTGACCATATTTAGATAAAGAAATAGATTAATTAAGACAGGTGTATTACTTGACTTCATTAATGATAAAGATGTAAGTTTCATAGGTAATACAACTGAAAATGAGGATCAGTGCTTAAGCTAGCAAATAGCTGAATAATTACTTTAAAGAATAGAGACATGATAGCGTTTAACATGGAATAGAAGTAATAGATTACAGTGACTAAGGGTGGTGAGGCACTGTTAGCAGGTTGCCTGAAGAAGGTGTGGGTGCCCCATTCCTGGAAGTGTATCAGGCCAGGTGGGATGGGGCTTTGAGCATCCTGCTCTAGTGGCTGGGTGTCTGGGACTAGATGATCTTTAAGGTTCCTTTCAAGCCAAACCATTCTATGATTTTATGATTAAGTGCTGGCAGTTTTTATATATTAAAAATCAGGGAATGGGTATTAATATGCTGGCCAGATTTCTTTAAGTATTTAATAGATGGTAATATTGATTTATATTTTACCTAAGAAAATAATTCAAGATGTTTAATATGTGAATATACACATAAATCTAGCAAATTAGTTTATGAGGGCACCTATACATTGTTTAGCTAACATCTGTGTACATTCCAAGTAAATTTCTTTTAGTTTCTAGGGTGCTATTCATTGCTATTTAGTTCTGTTTCCCACAAATATCTGTCTTTTTTTAGTCTTTGAAGCTCAAAGAGTATTCTCAAAGACAAGAATTCTTATTTATTTCAGGATTGTACAATCAGAAATGAATCCCAACACAGGGTTAGGAGATAAATCTGAAAACTGTTCTAAGAGATGGTGAAGAGTGTATCTACTGAATTTGCCAATGTCACTAGTTTAGGAATGGCTACAAGCACACTAGAATATAAAGTGAAATTCAAAGTAATTCTGAAAAACTGAGCGCTTCTCTCAAGGAGTCAAGAAGTGTTCGGGATACAGGAAGATGGGGTTAACTGATGAGGCATTTAAAAGATAGTTTATTGCAAAATCAGTCTCATGGAAGGGTGAGGCAGTAAGGTTGTTATATCCAAAGCTATCACATTAGAAGCCATACATCAGAAGACATTCTAATTCTAGTTGCAATGTCTTTTATAAATTACTTATCCAATCAGCTACTTTCACAAAGCTCACTAGCATCTTTATAAACCAATTGTAATTGCTACATTTTACACGATTTGCTGCAACGCGTCTCTTTTTTATCCATCCATTAATATAACTACAGAAACTTATTGTTGTATCTACTACTTTTTATCAACTCTATAGTAAGTTCTATTGCTAGACTTTAAGATTTTTTACTGTCTTGCTTAGCATATTTATTTGCTTGCATGAGGCATATTTCTACTTGCTTAAAACATATTTCTGCTTAAACTACAAATCTTTATTCTTATTTTGTGTCTGTTTCACTATTCTATTCTAAACCTTCAAGCCTTCTCCAAGGTCTTAGGTCGAACACTGTATCCATCCCTATCTCTGTGTTCGTGTTTGAGGCCTTGGGAGCTCTTTATGCTTGTATTTGCCACATCTCCCCCTTTTCCGTTGAATTATACATACTCCCTTAATAGCCTTATTAATCATCTTCCACATACATTGAAGCAAGCAAGGTACCATTATTAGCACAACTACTATGACAATCACTATAAATATGCCTATTTTTAGAAGTTCTTTCAGCAAAACTCCATCCATTGAACATTGATTATCTAAGTTCCATCATCAGCCCTAATTTTGAACACACTTTCTTTCACTTGCTGTATGCTTTTAGGGATAGACTCTGAATCAGATAGATTCATGCAACACATCCATCAAAATCTTTGCATCCATGACTATGTACCAATAAGAGGAAATCAATTGCAGCCGTCTTTGCAGAGTTGTATGTCTTACATCTTTGACATCTGCCAACAAACCACTTCATGTAAGAGAAGTGGCATTGGTTTGCTTACCTAGCCAACAGCCTATTTAATCTGTTTGCTTTAACGCAACTGCAGAGGCAAGTTGAGGTGAAAATATAGATGCCAAAACCCATTTTCTAAAACTCCAAGGTTCAATATCATCTTTACAGTCTGATTTGTAATGATGAGCAAACCTCTTACCTCTGTGTTTATTGTCAGTGATAATTTTCATACTGTGTGTTCGGAAAGTAAGTCTTCTCAAGCTACATGGGCCACCTGTGATGTATGATGGAATGGTAGGCCAGGCTCTATTTCCACAGATAAGAAGCTTGTGGCAGCTGTAAAGGTGTGTCAATAGACCATGCAAGTACTGGGGAGGTGTAATTACACCAAGAAGTTTGGTTCTTATAAACTTGGTGACAAGGAGAAACATCTTTAATCAATAATAACCCTGTATAGCTGAACTTAACACAAAAATCCATTTTTACTGAGCCAATGAGATTATCTCCTGAGGCTCTAAAGATGTTTGAGGAAGTTCTCTTGCCCAATAATTCCAAATGTCAGCAGGGTTGTGATCCCAATCACACACACTGCCAGCACTTTTAGCTCTTAAATTAGTTTTCCTCTTCATTGACCACGTGTCTGCGGGCAGCCCTACTAAGTAAGTGGAAAATTGATTTTCTGGATTTGCAGGGGCTAAACATATGGTATCTAAGCCTGATGCATTAGCTAAAGTCACCCAAACATTCATTTTATGTTGATTAATGGTAAAAGCTGTGCTACTAAAAGCAAACTAAATAAAAAGACATAAGCATAGCATTTGGTTTATGTCCATGCTTATCCTTAATCATTTAGTGGCAGCAAGCCACTGCTTTCTAGGGGATATGCTCCCTGAGGCTCTCCTTCTTGGACCACTACTTGAGGCCACTTGCAGGGCCTCCCCCTTGGCCTTTTCCCAGCAGAAGATTCTGCTAAGAAGAAACCTTAACTATCAGGAAAAGATGGAACAGCTTGAAGATGTTCAGCTTAGAGATAAGTAGAATGGTGAATATGAGCTGAAAATCTTCAAATACTGCAAAGGCTCCTGCCAAAGAGTAATGTGTTCTTTTTGATGAGATTGAACAGCAGGAATTAAGACTTTATTAGAAGACTTAAAAGTGGGATTTTTTTTTTCCTAACAATAAAAATCTGTAAGGATAAATCTATAAGGATCAGAGGGAAAGATCCCTCAATGATGAAGTTATGGGATATCCTGTGTTAATGTGGTCTTAATATTGTGATTTTGAGTGGAGTGTTCCTTGATGCAAATGGTAATTACTTATTTTCCCCTATCATGATCTGTGAAGAAGTGAACACTGAGTAATGAAATCCTCTCCTACTTGCATTCTCCATAGCTCTTTTAGCTTATCTGTCAGTTGTATTGCTGGTTCATTTGGCATTCTTCTGCATAATTCAGCAAGAAGCTGTGATGAAATATAAGGAAACATTCCTTTTAGCTGATATAATCAATCATATGTAGTATATTTGAAAGCATGCCCAGAGATAAAATGACAAACTAATTTTAAGGATTGTATTGTCACCTCCAGGTTCTTGATTTTGGCAGTGGAAGTTCTTCTCTTTCAAAACCTGTGAACCTTCAGAGCCATTAATTCCTGAAGCAGTTACACAGACCTCACTGAGCTTTAGGAATTATATTAGATTCTTATTTATGTTAAAGTAGCAAGGAAGGAAATGTCTTTCAGATAAGTATGTGGTTTGATTGCCTTGAAAATGTCTGGTGCAATGGATCTATGTGTTTAGTTTTCTTGTCATCTTGTGTTTATTGAAGGTACTCAGGGTGGGTTGTTCTAGAGTAAAACACCAGATGTGCTGAATTTCTATTGCATTCTTGCAACTTGCCATCATGAAAATGGATATCCTTTTGTTCAGTGTGTGAATATTTTCACCTCAGCTTTACATGTTGACTTGTTTACTGCAGTCATTTTGTTACCTATCACAAGTGAGATTTGTCCCACCTTTGGGCTCTTCAACATCAATATTTATGTTACAGGGAAAATGACGGAATTTTCTCTGATATTCACCAGAATGTCGATTCTGAACTTCTTAGACTTCTCAGGGAAGTTCAACCTCAGGGAATTAAACAAAAGAAAAGAGAAATACCTGGAAGTTCAGTGAGCCATTAACAAGTGTCATAAATTTATTTACAATGCAAAAACTCTCATATCTTATTGAATCCTAGCCTTGCTAGTATATCTTGCTCATGTACCTTTTCTGAATCAACAAATTTTGGCCATCAGTGTACTTGGAGTTGGAGAGATATAAGATATCTCTCTAACATGGTGAGATACTTTCTGACTGTGAAGGTAATTTGAAAAGCACATTGAAATTGCTGGCTACTGTTAGTAGAGGGAAACTGATACAGCAAGAAATTAATTCAAAGAATGCTTCTCCTGGGTATGTCAGAACTATATTGTCCTGACTCTCTGTACTTCATGTGTTGGAGGTTTGCACAAATGGGACGGAACTGCTGGGATATGTTCCTTGAGCTTTATTGTGGCATCAGTCTCATTACATGGTTGAGACAATGGCAACAGCTCGCGTCTTGCCAGCAGCACCTAAACATTTCTTTGTTACAGAGCATTTAAAAAACTTTGTAGCCAATAGCATATTGCTAAAGCTTACAGATAATGGTTCTAGCCAATCACTAAAATGTACACCTGCTTCACACAATGCTTGCTTGTATGCTTTCTATTAACAATACACAATACTCCTTTTTAAGCTTAAAACCTTCTACTATCTTGCTAGGACTATTTTTCTGCAGTCTTAAGATCTATCTTGGCCAAGCCTAAAACTCAAACTATTGTTTCATGTCCTTGCTTGTTGTACTATTGTTACTTTTGTACTTTCAGACTTTGCAGCTACCTTTACATTCTCTGCTTTTTCTGTTTCTGAGGCTTGCTTTCACAGCTTTCTGAAAGTCTCCTTACCTTTACTGTTTCCCACACTTCTCCCCTCTTTTCAGATTAATTCCCTCACCCCTTAATATTGTAAACATATTCTTATTAACACCTTGAATTTCAATAGTATCATAAGGTAAAGGGCAAGAGTGTGCCTGGTAGAAACTTGTTTTGAATGTGTCTCTGTCAATAAAGTGGATCTATCCCAGTGCACTGTTAACGAATTTAGCAAAGAAAGACAAATAAAAGAAGAATGTAGCCATTATGCACAGATATACTGGAACTAAATGTCAAGAGGCTAAGTGCTAATACTGTAATAATAAATAACTAAAAATAAACTTAGCAACTATCAGTATTACTAACAAAGAATGCAGAGACTTCTTTTTTAAGGTTAGTCTAAAATGCAACTAGTAATTTGTCTTTCAGTCAAGCACCAGTTTCTCCTAGGTCTTTGCCCAGACTTACTGTCTCAGACATACAACAAAAGCCCAAAACTCAGCCTGTGTTTCAGTTTATGGATTTGTGGAGAGTTAGCTCTGGCTAAAGGCCATGAACCCAATCTCTCTCTCACTTTCCCATCTGTGAGATGGGAGGAGAAAATAGAATGAGAAAAATGACAAATTGATATAAAGACAGATCATTTAACAATTACTGGCATAGGCAAATCAGACGACTTGGAAAGAATTACTTCAGTATACTCACAATTCAACATATTCAGGTAGTGGGAAACAAGAAGACAAATTTTAATGTATTGCGTCCCCCTTTTCACTTCACTCCATCACTCCCAACACCTCTACCCATCCCCCGTCATGACATAGGAGAAGGGGTTGAGGATGAGAATGGGACTGTATTCTTGAGGTGGCAGTTTCTCTCTGCTGCTGCTCCTCATACTTATTCCTTGCTCCAGGGTGGGTTACTTCAGGAAATAAATCTATTCTACCATTGACTGCTCCATGAGCTGTGGGAAAAAAATCTCATTGCTGTGATGAAGTACCTCCTCCATTCTTTCTTCTCTGACATGCTGTTTCTAGCTTTTCCACCCTCTGCCTGTCCATGATCTTTTTCCTCTATCTTAAAAACACTTTCACAGAGGCACCACCATCTTGGCCCTGCAGTCGGTTTATTGCAGGCAGCTGGAATTGGCTGTGTCAAACAGAGAGCAGACCCAGCCTCTTCTCATGGAGGCTACCTCTGCAGCACCACTCCTTGCTAGTACCAAAACTTTGCGGTTTATGCCTAATGTAAGATGTAATGGTCTTTTTTGTTTGTGTATCTGAGCAGCTGTATACATGTAATGAAAATTGAAATTTTTCTTATTATATAAATTTCAGCCATTAGTGCTGACTATAACTAAGGATTTTCCAGTAACCAACCTATCACACTAGAATGAGTCTTTGCTTTTCTGTTCCACTTGTTCTATTTGTGCATCTGGCCAAGTGCAAGCTGTTCTCACAGAGTGTACAAGTCTCCCAAGGGTTTTCTCATCTGCTTCTTACAAAACCACCACTAGAAAACTGCCTGGTGATTCCTCAGGCAACACAAGACTGCGTATCTCTCATACTGGAAGAATCAAAGGTATGGATGGAACTATTTTATTGATTAGCTAATCTCCCTGTGCTAAGCTTCTGCTCTTGGCCTGTGTATTATGCCACTGCCATTTTATAAGTTTCTTATATGGAAACTTGCTGGACATTTTTTCTTCCATGGGAAAGCTCACTTCTCGGCAGAATTCTGTAAAAACAAACCTGTGTCTGTGTGTAGATTAAGGACAACAGATGCATTCCTTTGCTCTGTCTCCTGATATAGGAGATGTAGTTTTTTCCTTTCTAGCCAATGATGTAGAGGTTGTTATCTCTCTGACTTTGCAAGCATTGGGGAGTCTTGCTCTAACCAGGGTGAAGAAACGTGCATGCTCTGAACATGGGCACCTTAGCCCTAAAGCCTTCTGAATAATGGAGTCATTCTAATAAATCATATAAGCCTTCTGAGAATGGAGTCAAGGAGCCTCATACAGCACCCAATGAAAGAACCCACTGAAACAAACTTTCCAGGCTTTCCAGGCACAGATCCTTCAAAACAACGTTACCCACTTCTGTGATGCTGAAACTGGTTTGTAAACAGCTGCCCTTATGTTGTCACTGGTAAGAAAAAAAAAGAAGAAAGGTAAATTGTCTCAGCTCAATTCTTGTAGTTGCATAATCAGCTTTTTCTACAGGTATGTGGGTAAGCAGCAGGATGCTTTTCTGCAGTGTTGACAGGTGCCATTGCTGTGTTATGCCCAGATTCTTTCCATGATGGGAACCTTCCTTAGCGGCATGCGGCTGCAGCAAATGTCTCAGTGCTTCAAGTTAGTGGAGCACCACGTGTCCATATGTTAACTGAATGTTGTTGCCCTTGTGTGGTGTAGCACAACTGAATGTCAACATAACCATAGCACATGGCATCAGTCTATGTCAGATCATTCTATGAGTTCAAATAAATATTGTCAAAGCCTCTGACACATGATTTACATTTTTATGTGTTCAGTTCCTGGTGGAAAATGGTATCATGCAGAGTCCAGGAGCTATATGAACTACAGAGATTTATGTCATATTTTTTCCTCCTTATGAAAGAAAAGGCTTCTTTTCTACCTGTAGGTTGCAGCAGTACTGTAAACTGCATTCCTGTAATGATGACAGAAAACACACCTTAAAAGAAGGAATTTGAAATACTTCTGTTAGTAAAAACTTGTTCTTTATATACCCTGAGTGAAGAAAGCTGAGCACTATCTAATAACTTGCAGTATTTTTAAAACCTGTCTCTTTTTCTCTCTCTTTTTTTTTTTTTCCCCAGCAGAATTACAACAAAACACTAATGTGAAGTATGTATAATTAGTGCAGAATTTGACCAGAGGTAAATTGGCTTAGCACAGTGGAGGTATATTTGAATGTCATTTCTTTCAGGAATGACTAATCAGAAAGACATTAAACTTAGAAAAGTTTTGAAAAAGAATATATAATATGACAATCAACACAACTGTAGTTTCAAGGTAATTGAATGGTAAGTCAGACTGGTCTGAGAATTCTGGATTCAGTCTTTTTGTGCTGCTCAAAGATGGAAAGAGAAGCATACCACAATGATGCCTTCGGTTTTAGCTTTTATATTTTTCTGATTCTGTACTGCTTTAGTGTGTAGTTCTGATCTTCCTATTAAGAGTTGGTAAGCTCTCTTCACAGAGTAGCTAGACAGAACAATTTCTTTTCTAGCTTGGGACCAAGGACAAGGTTGGGACCGAGCCAAATTTCAGGCCCAAGATGATAAACAATGGTGGAATGAAGAGAGAAAACCAAGACGGATGGGATTTCATTACCTAAAGCTACAATTGGACAATTGGCTCCAATATGCTAATGAACCAGAACTTTAAAAAGTGAGATATGTTGTGACTGGTTGTCCATTTTGGTGACCATTTTGGGTTGATCTGAGGTGTAGCCCTGGCTGGGCTTTTGTACTGCCCAAGGTGTATCTGTTGAGGCCTTTTAATAAATACTTACTTCATTCTTCAACTCCATCTAGCCTCTGTTTTAGGTCAGCCTTCTCAAGGCATCAACAGAAGTGAGTTGTGACTGTTATGGCCCTCAGTGTTTGAAAGTACTGGAGTGATAGTCGGATGTACAGGTGATGAAACTTCAATTTGTTTGAAGATGTGGTGGATGGGTGTCGGATTTTGCCCTTTTCTGACCCAGAGATGGGGCAACTGAGAGGCGTTTTAAAAACCTTTTATTCCATTTTCAGTCTCATACGAAGGGTGAGACAATAGAGATGTTATAATTCACACCGTCACAATCAGAAGCCAACTATTTCCTAATTACAAAACACTGTAAGCATTTCTTGGCCTATCAGCTTTTTGCCACACCGTGCTGTAGATGCTTTAAAGCCAATCATCTAAAACTACAGCTCGTGGGTGCTCTTACAATGCATCTCTCATAGTTCTATTTCTCCAAATTATCTAATCTTATTTGCAAGGCTGTCCTTCGAAACTTTTTTCTAGCTCCGTTTCTCTCTCAACAATATCCGTCCTATTCCATGGCATTTCTAAGTCAGCATTTCTTATCTCAAGGTTTGCATACAGATGCATACTGTGTGGGCCTTCTGTCAGGCTCTAAGAATTCTCCACAAATCCATTTCCTGCAGATGGGAAGGATAGAGAAAGTGAGAACAGTAAACATTATGCCATTCTTCCTGAAGGACTTAGGCTGTCTCTGTCTTGTTATTACCTTGCCATTACCTGGGTCATGGTTAGTTTTCTGCAAATATTAGCTGCTGGACTTAGTTGTTAAGCTCAACAGTGGTACCCTGTAGCGGCCTGTAGAGGCTGCGAGCCCTCCGTGGCTGCTGAGAGGTCACCATGGAGGTCAGCTTAAGATAAAAAAATGCCAAGTCATATAAAAACGGACCTAGTTGAGAACTCCTTTCCCATTCTGTACCTCTGTAACACCTAGGTCACTTTTGCCTTGACCCTTACCATTGGACAGTTTTCAATATCCCTAAGGCCTGTGTAAACACCACTTCTGCACAGTGAAAGCGGGAGAGCTTGTCACTGACCCTTCGCAGAGACCCCTTCGCAATAAAGGCATATCTGTGGAACACCATACATCTCTTCTCCTCTCTCCCCACGTCTGCTGAGGCACTTAGCAAGCAGAGAGCTGGAAATCACCTAAGAGCTGAACTCACCAAAGAGCTGATATCACTATAGAGCTGAACTGCTTGCTAAGATAAGCCCGCAGCTGGGAGACTACCCGAGGAACCTGGAGAAAGGGACCTATCTATCCGGGATAATACGGTGGCCTTGGGTCAGACAGACCCTAAAACCCCAGCTATATTAGTACCCATGCAAAACAAGGAGCTTAGACACCTTGGAATTTTAATTTTGTCAGCTGAAGTGAATTCAAATTGTGTTGTGGAGAGAGTAATTAGTCTTAACAATATGCTCCATCACAAATTCCCACAAAATGGGTAATTTATTAGGTACATAGCCCTCTTTAAACAGTCATTATCTAATGGCACAAAATTCTACAATAGCTATATTTTGCCACCACTTACTTAGATGATAATAATTCGGTGATTTAAAATTGTACTAATGTATGCTGCCATGTTAATTGGCTGCTGCTGTTAAGGCCAAGGAACTATCAATATATATTGCAGAGTGACTGTAAGTAAACTAATAATGGTAACTGGATTTGTCACTTAGCAAGGAAAACCAATAAGTCCTTTTGACTGATTTAAAGGTACAATCAACCTGTTGCTGAATGTTTTTGAACTGAGCTAATTGATGCAAAATAGACCGATTACAAATGCAGCAAATGTGCGAGATGGAATGGTTCGTGTACAGTGTGTTGTCATCAAAAAAATGTTATTTCCTACAATATTAGCTGAACTGTACAGCATGTTAATTTCTAAAAAGTTGCTGTGGAAATAAGTAACTGTGTTAGGATAAGATATCAACACCAGTATGTAAACTTTCCCAGTGGAGTTCGATGTGTAGAAGATCAAGGTTCTTGCTCTTCTCCTTCTGCTAATAGAGGAAGATTCATCCACCTTTTAGAAAACTACTAACCTTACTATGATACCCTTGAATAAGGATAATATTTTCATTAACTATTGCAGTATTGTTGTGGTGCATTTATTACATTTATTTCCTCCCTAGGTTAATCATAATGTGTCATCCTTTTATTCCTCTCTCTGTGTGCTAATGGTTAATTCCTAAAGTTACCTCCTCCCAGTTTAATGTCAATTCCCCTAAAACCTAGCCTATTCTCCTCCCTTTAGTTGTCAATCCTTCCTCATATCCACCTGTTCTTCCAGAAAATTCTATGTCTATATTATGTTCCTCAATGCCCCATTAGTTTATGTGAATTATCCCCTCCTTTGTCATCCTCTCATTGGGTTTTGCTTATTCCATCCCACTTTAATCTCCTCCCCTGTTGTACCCTCACTGGTTGATGGTTTGTATCCTCCCATCAGACCTCCCCAGTTTATAAGTTGCTGCGCAGCAGTGTTTAGGGTCTTTTGTCCCTGGATCCTCTGGATATTAAAGACTCTTTGGAACCTATACAGAAGGCCTGGCCCAGGCACTGTAGAGCAGCTGCTCTAAAGCTACCTCTATGAGAAAATCACCTCCTGGGGATACCCACTCCTGCTGTTTCCCAGTGGGGATTGAGCTAGCTGTCTACTCTGGTGCCATGGCCCAGTATCTTTACAGAACCACTAATACCATTTAATATATACAGCAATTCAATGCAATAACATTAAGTTAATAACACTGTGCTACCGTGGTGAAATAAAACAGTTATAGGTATTCTGTTTACTCTATTTTCCCAAAATTCTGTACCTAGACTGCATGCCCATTCAGGACAAATGCCTCAGAAGGTAAGATATGAAGATGGTAAAGAAAAACAGAAAAAAGGCTTATTCTCTTAGTCTTCAGTGTCCTCATTCTCTGCGTCCTTATCAGCTTTTATCACAGCTGCTTAGCTTTAAAGTGGAAGCCTGATCACCAAAAGACATGACATGCTTTTTATTTTGAGATAATCTATGCAGTTTAGCCACTGGGACACTGAACTGGGAACTTGGCACTCATTAAGCATTAGATACTATCTGTCAGCTAAAAATCAGCTGATTGTTAGGTGTAGGTATATTTTATTGTCTATGTTTTCTCTGAATATGTTTCTTATTTAGCTGTCGAAGCTTTCCAGAGAAACAGAATGGAATTGTTTCAGCTAAGAGAACCTCCATCTAGATTTACAGGAAAATTTCTGTTAACATGGCTTTGCATCATGGAGTTGAGCTTTTGAAAGAGCTTTTACTTCTCTGCTTTGCTTTTTAAAGCACTTTAAATATGACAGCACCTATGGACCTAACAATGAGACATTAGAGGGGAATTGTATTTAGGATTTCTGGGAATCTTGCTTCTTATTTCACGGCTGTCTTGGGTGGCTCTCAACAGCTAATGTTGACAGCCACCTAATGTTATTATTGTTATTATTGGATGATTAATTAAGAGCCACCTAATGTTATTATGGAGAAGTGGTCCAAGGACATTTGGAATGATTTGCAATGTGGTTTATTGTGAAGTTGTAGGCATTTCTTTATTAATAAGAAGTTAACAGAAAGTCTGTGATTTATATCTGCTTAGTTCTACTTACGCTATTTAAGTAAGAGCCCTCACACCTTTGCACTTTCACTGGTTTTGCTAGCAATGAAATGGTGTTGCATAGCTGTTGGCTGGTATATAGCTGTTGATCCATGGACTGAGCTAACACTAGGCTAATGTGGCACTGACTTGAAAAAGAACTACCGGTCTTTGTAACCCATGATGTTAAATATAAATAAAAAGGACTGAATTTCATTGCTACTGCTGTTAACAATGCGCATCAAGGCTGAAGGTAACTCCTTTCTGAGAATGATGGCTTTTACTCTTTCAAATAGAGAGCAGTAGTGTACTGACTAACCTAAAATTGTGTGTGCAATATGTGATATCACACTTGCGGTTTCTGTGTTAAATGCATTCGGAGTAGAATAAACTTTCAAGAATGATACATTTTTCTCTGTTCATACATTTTTGCTCTCTCGGAGACTTTTGTTGTGCAAATACTGACATACCTTACTGCACATTTGGCACCACCATATTGAGATGAAAACACAAGTTTTACATGTAGAACATATATTTTAAATGCCAATTCTCTAATTCATCTTTTCTCTCCATCCACTGGTTTTAAAATAACCTTCAGTGATTTCTGATTTCAAAGGTTGAAGTAGTGATGGAGAGTCAATTCTTGCTGAGATATTTTTGTCCTTCAAAATTGTCAGTCTTAACAGAAAAAACCTTTTCCTGATATTACTTTCAAACATGTAGACTGCTAAACCTTAAAAAAAAAAGACCTCATAGAGCTTATGTCATCTTTAGGCTTTCAGAATTTCACTAGAAAATATGCTTGACACCAGATGCTGTCTAGTTATACTTATTTCCAAGCCTTTCCTTATGCTCAAGTTTGCCACCTTCAGATGTATTACAGATCATTCATTCATTTAGATTCAGTGGTACCAGTCCTTCTGGACCTGGTCTGGGAGAGAGATTTTCAGAAATTTTGAACTGTAATCTGTATTGCAAATTTTACTCTGATACTTAAATTGAGTAAATGAATTGGCAGAAGTGCTCTCCTTTCCACTACTCTCATGATTTTTTTGGGTAAATGGTCTGAAATATATCAGAGAAAAAGTAGACACAGTCAGCACAATGGTAAAAAGTCTTAGTGGCTCATTTGCAGACCTTAGCAAGCAATGACTCTAATTCATATACATTACTGTTTTTATTCGAAGGGCCTTTCAAAATAAAAAAAAAGAGGACGTTTGTAGACACCTGCTACATGTGCATCAGTGATGACAGAGCTAGTGTTTACTGTGATCTATGTTTACAGCTTTAAGAAAAAGGATGTATAGGCAGTTTGATTTTCTGCATAATAGGCAGACAGTGCAAAACACAAAGCTGGGATATTGTCGTAGGAATGCTCAATGTCACAAAAGCTATTGACTTTTCCTACCTGGCTTGCAGGCTTTTGGAGAGAAATAACATATGTGCCATACTGTAAAATGTGGACTTAATGAAAACACAGATATCATATTGTAACTAGTGTAAAAGTAGATGTAACGACAAGCTACTTAAGAAACGTCATAACGTTTTGTTTGTTAGTAACTGTTTTGCCTTTGGCAATGTTATGAGAAAGAATGTAGACATTTAATTTTCAGTCCAAGAAAAAATCAACCTGTTGCTGAACGTTTGTGAACTGAGCTAATTGATGCAAAATAGACCAATTACAAATGCAGCACTTGTGTTTAGCTTAAAGAACAATGTCAATATTTTTGTTTAAAGAATATGTTGGCATGTTTTTGTTTTGTTTTTTCTTTTTCCTTGTGGATTTCACTAAAGAATTTTGTGTTCTTTATTTGACTTTGACTTTCTGAAGTCTTCTATAGTAGCATTTCTTTCAGATCTCAACTGCACACTGTCTTGGTTTTGCAAGACAGCTGTCTGCCAGGGAAGGCAGAAAAACCTCCCTTGCAATGAAGAATAAAAATTATTAGAATTATTAGAATTTTGAAATTAAGGGGCTCTCAGGCAAAGATATGGGAATACGAATAACAGTTCTTTACTAATATGTAGAATAAAGCAAACAAACAACAACTACAGCATTAACAACAAACAGAACCAGGAACCCAGTGACAGCCGCTCGGCTGTGGCACTTTCCCTGGGGTGCAGTTACAGTCACAGCCAGCAGGGGCGCTGGCAGGCTCCCGGTGCTCAGGGCAGGTGCGGTGATCCCCACGTGGCCGCAGGGGGCGCTCCGGGGCGGGCTCAGGCAGCACGTGGCGATGGTGGCTCTGTCCGGGACGGGAAGGGATGGAAGAGAGGTTTTTGCTTCACAGACCCTTGGGGCAGCAATCCCGGTGCCCCTAGCAGGACTCTCGGAAGTAGCAGACTGGAAACAGCAGCAATGAGCAGAAATCATAGGGCAGTGAACAAGAGTGTCCCAAAACTCCACAGGAAATAGGTGGAACCTGCAGGATGTCCTGGCAGGACAGGGGAATGTGAGGTCCAGCAGCAGAAGAAAGAGTTCCCCGCTGGGTCAAGGCGGTGGCA